>JAFIRS010001713.1:0-305431 GCA_018342105.1 Gonioctena quinquepunctata
CCACCAACTCAGGATAAAAAAAACGCGTTTTTCTCAGTATACTTGTTGACTGTTCACAATACACTCCTTGAAGTTCACTAATGAATACATATTTCATAAAATTTAGGTACATCGTTTATTTTATCTTCCCTACATTGGTACCTGACCAAACGGTGGAATAACATTGAAATATAGATGCCGAGAAATGAGCGAGGGGGCGTGTCCTAACTGGTACTTGAACCTTTTGTTATAGAAATAGATATTCAGTGCCAGATGATGTGGTACCAGAAGTAGGCGAATCGGTCCTGGAAGACAGACGATGTCCTGGAAACTATGATTTCGTATCTGAATCGGTACCCAAACCATCGGCGAGATGTATATATATATATATATATATATATATAAATATATATATATATATATATATATATATATATATATATATATATATATATAATATATATATATATATATATATATATATATATATATATATATATATATATATATATATATATATATATATATATATATATATATATATATATATATAGAGGAAAGGAAGAAATATTGAGGGGACTGTAAAAACAAACAGGAAGAAATTCAATGGACATTGCCCTCAAAGAAAAGTGTAAACCGTAGACACGTGTTTCGAGCTTTCGGTACGTTGAAGAAGTAGAAGGATGAACAACACTTGGTAGTAAACGACAAATCAACGGAGTCAACAAACAGAAGCCAGCCGCACATTTGTGGTTTCGGTTAGCTGGCACTGCATTCCGGGGCAACAACCAACGTCACCACGGAGGCAGCTATAGCCACATGCGTGACATCCAAGCCCATGATTATGAAGAGGAAAGGAAGGAATATCGACGGGACCGTAGAAACAAAATGGAAGAAACTAAATGGACATAGCCCTCAAAAAAAGTGTTAACCGAGCTTTTGGCCCTCATAAGTATGGTAAAAAAGTGCGAGGATGAACAACACTTGGTAGATAACGACAAATCAAAGGAGTCAACAAACAAAAGCTAGCCGCACCTTCGTGGTTTCAGTTAGCAAACCCTGCATTCCAGGGCAACAACCAACGTCACTACGAAGGCAGCTATAGCTACCTGCGTGACATCCGAGTCCAAGATTATAAAAATGAAAGGGAGGAATATCTAGGGGACTGTGAAAACAAAATGGTAGAAATTTAATGGACATTGCCGTACGGTGGAGAATTGCAAGGATAAACCGACAAATCAATGGAGTCAACAAACAGAAGCCAGCCGCATATTTGTGGTTTCGATTAGCAGGCCCTGCGTTCCAGGGCAACAACTAACGTCACCACGGAGGCAGGTGAAGTCACCTGCGTGACATCCGAGTCCAAGATTATGGAGATGAAGGGGAGGAATATCGAGGGAACTTTAAAAAACAAAATGGAAGGAATTCAATGGACATAGCCCTCAAAGAAAAGTGTTAACCGTTGACACGTGTTTCAGGCTTCCGGCCCTCATCAGTACGGCAAAGAAGTGCAAGGATGAACAACACTTGGCGGTAAACGACAAATCAACGGAGTAAACAAACTGAAACCAGTCGCACATTTGTGGTTTCGGTTAGCGGACCTTTCATTCCAGGGCAACAGCCACCGTCACCACGGAGGCAGCTCTAGCCACCTGCGTGACATCCGAACCCAGGATTATGAAGATGAAAGGGTGGAATATCAAAGGGACTGCAGAAACGAAATTGAAGGAATTTAGTTAACATTGCCCTCAAAGAAAAGTGTTAACCGTATCGGCCCTTATCAGTACGGTGGAGACATCCAAGTCCAGGATTATGAAGATGAAAGAAAGGAATATTGAGGGGACTGTAAAAATACAATGGAAAGAATTTGATGGACATAGCCCTCAAAGAAAAGTGTTAACCGTAGACACGTATCGGCCCGTATCAGTACGGTGGAGACATCCAAGTCCAGGATTATGAAGATGAAAGAAAGGAATATTGAGGGAACTGTGAAAATAAAATGGAAGGAATTCGATGGACATAGCACTCAAAGGAAAGTGTTAACCGTAGACACGTGTTTCTGGTTTTCGGCCCTCATCAGTACAGTAAAAAAGTGCAAGGATTCACAATACCAACATCACCACGGAGGCAGCTATAGCCACCTGCCTGACATCCGGGTCCAGGATTGAAAAGATGAAAGGAAGGGATATCGAGGGGACTGTAAAAACAGAATGGAGGAAATTTAATTGGCGTAGACCTCAAAGAAAAGTGTTAAACGTAGATACGTATTTCGAGATCTTGGCCCCTATCAATACTTCGAAGAAGTGCAAGGATTAAAAACACTTGGTAGTAAACAAAAAATCATCGGAGTCTGCAAACAGAAGCAAGCGGCACATTCGTTGTTTTTGTTAGAAGATCCTGCATTCCAGGGCAACAACCAACGTAACTACAAAAGTAACTATAGCCACCTGCGTGACATCCGAGTCCAGGATTATAAAGATGAAATAGAGGTATATCGAGGGGACTGCAAAAACAAAATGGAAGACATTCAATGGACATAACCCTCAAAGAAAAGTGTTGACCGTAGACACGTAGAGTACGGTGGAGAAGTGCAGGGATGAACAAAACTAGTTAGTGAACGACAAATCAACGGAGTGAACAAACAGAAGTTAGCCGCACATTTGTGGTTTCGGTTAGCAGACCCTGCATTCCAGGGCAACAACCAACGTCAACATGGCGGCATCTATAGCCACCTGCGTGACATCCAAGTCCAGTAATATAAAGATAAAAGAGAAGAATATCGAGGGGACTGTAGACACGAAATTAAAAATGTTTAATGGACATAGCACTCAAAAAAGTGTTAACACGTGTTCCGGGCTCTCGGCTTTCATCAGTACGGTAAAGAAGTGCAAAGATGCACAACACTTGGTAGTAAACGACAAATCAACGGAGTCAACAAACAGAAGCCAGCCGCACATTTGTGGTTTCGGTTAGCGGACCCTTCATTCCAGGGCAACAACCAACGTCACCATGAAGGCAGCTATAGCCACCTGCGTGACATACGAGTCCAGGATTAAAAAGCTGAAAGGGAGGTATATCGTGGGGACTGTAGGAACAAAATGAAAGAAACTCAATGGACATATCCCTCAAAAAAAGTATTGACCGTAGACACGTGTTTCGGGTTTTTGGCCCTTATCTGTACGGTGGAAGAGTGCAAGGATAAACAACACTCAGTAGTAAACAACGACAAATCAAGGGAGCAACAAACAGAAGCCACCTTCAGATTTGTTGTTTCGGTTAGCAGACCCTGCATCGAAGGGCAACAACCAACGTGACCAAGGAGGCAGCTATAGCCATTTGCGTGACATCCGATTCCAGGATCATAAAGATGAAAGGGAGGAATATCGAGAGGACTGTTAGAAACAAAATGCAAGGAATTTAATGGACATAGCCTTCAGAGAGAAGTGATAACCGTAGACTCGATGAGTATGGTATAAACATGGCATAGAAAGGGTACACATTGGACTGGAGTTTCGACTAAGTGAATATGTATTTGCTTTTTTACGTTCGTGGACCTCAAAAAAAATTTTTGATAAATTTTTTGATATAGTTCAGCCTAATAACATATCAATTTGTTTGAAAATATGAACAGGGTGTTCATGAAATCAGATGTGGAATCATCTGCGACTCAAAGATAATTTTCAGTCAAAATCTTCCATCGTTCAAGATAACCTCTTGTGGGGCATTCATGTTGAAAAGGAAAACATTCTCAATCAAGATGCCCTCTCTCATTGCATGTTGATTTTGTTGGGCCCAGTAACGAGCATTTTGCTTGTTGAACATACTTTTATTTGGAAATCGTGATTCGTCGGAAAATAGAATGAAGTTGATAAAATTTGGGTTAACTCTATGATTTTGAAGCAGCCAATCACAAAACACTACTTCTCTATCGCCATCGTCAACATTCAAATGTTGATATAACTGATATTTGAATGCTCGATATCCGTGCTTTTTCAGTATTTTTTTTTGCTGATTCGTGACTCAACTGCATTTCTTGACTGATTTTTTCTCAAATAAACCGTATCATCAACCTCAACCGTAGCAAGAACGTCTCAGTCTCATCATTCATGATAAACTTCTGTTATGCCTCTCGATTTCCTTCTTGCCTAAAACGATTCTCAACATACGAAAAATACTGATGGGCTGGATGTTTGCGATTGGGATATCTCTGAGCATACAACTCAGAAGCATTCCTTGAAATTCTATGACATTCTCAAAATATTATTGACATCCACTTTTTCACTTTGAGTATACATTATTTTGAAGAAAAATTGAACTGAAATTCAACGAAAATTAAAAAAATTACTGTCTGGTGAGTGTTTTGTTTTCCAAAGAAGACTTGATAAAAATAACTGCAAAATATTATGCATCGTGGCTATCCATGGCACACTTGACAAAAGTGAATGAATTATCATCCAGTATTTTCCTTAGTAATATTTAATTTATGTTCTTATTTTCAATCCAATCGCAAATAAATTAGTATCGTTAGATTCGCCAAAAAATCCCTTTTTCGAAAAGTGCTTGTCAAAAAATTGTCACCATTTGAAAAATAATAGACACGAAATTGTTATTTTGCCAACTTGTCTCAATCCTATCTATCATACTAGTCACCAAAACGATTATAATTTTCTGACATCACCTGAGGTCCTCAGATTAGTTTACGTCCGATCATGGCCACCTAGATGCAATATCAAAAGTTACTCTAAAAAATGAAGTGGGAGTAGAAACTTTTTAAATAGTCACATTCTGTTTCAGAATTGTCTCAGAAATCCAAAAATGTTACAATATACAGGGTGTTCCATTTTCAAATTCAAAACCGAAGCCATTTTCGGTGAAACCGAAAGTGACCGGAAAGTGAAAAATATGCGAGAACTTTCCTCTTCACATACCATTTACCTATAACAAATCTCATTTTGATAAACCTCATATTCTAGAAGTTATGACTTGTCTAATGGATTCGTTAACACTCGGTATACTGATTGTGTGTCCCGGGCCATATGTTTAATTAGATGTGTAATGAAAATCGACTATTCTTAAAACAAATTATTATTTATCTACAAAAAAAAATTATCATACACATCGAATAATGATGCAAAATTTTCAAATTTAGATGTTTGTCACGGTACACTGGTAAGTTTATGAAAAAACATCAATAGTAAGTTTTATACTCAATTTCGTGATGAAAATGGATGGATACTTCTCTAAAGTTTGCAAAAGCGAATTTATATTTAAATTCCATAATTTCTCACTACAAAATGGCCTAAGATAGGGAGTTTATTGAAACCATTCTCAGGAAGGGTCATCAATCCCAATATTTCTCAAAAATAATCAAAATGATATTGTTATACTTCGGAAGTATTCATCCAACATAAACTACCCAGGGAAATTATAATGTGAATGGAACATGCCCTTCAGTAGTCAACCCACATCACAAGAGAACTAACGAACGAACGAAAGAAAACTCCGGCAAAAATGACATCCTTTTGGTGGAAGCATCTTGACGTCTGACAATAAATCTGGGACCTCACATGCTCTCGAGTGTGTTGAGAGGATTACGGAGATAAAAATGAGTATTATGGGTAGAAAAATCGTCACTCGAGGAAGTGTAATGGGGTTCGTGAGTTGTTAGGGAAAGTGGGAAGTTTTTACAGGACAATAGTTATTTTCAACTTTGTGAGTTATATCTCGTTTTTCTCTCTCTCAATAATAATGGCTTGGGATGCCCAAGTGGAAGTTGGAAAACAAATTTATTGAAGTTGTTCAGAGTTAATTCACCGATTAATTCACCTGTATGTATATTATCCTAAACAGAAAATTATAAAATACTTAAGTTTCCCACGCGATCTAATGGAAAGGCTTCAACGTCTCGTATTTGATGAAAAACAAGATGTACATGATCATTTGGTAGAATGCATACTCAGAAACTCGATGTTGAAACATTTTTCTAAATGCATTATTTGTGGTTGAAATTTTTTTTTTTTATCTTCTTGGATTTTTTTTTCAATATGGCTCAATGTAGCTAGCGTGTGAGATTAACATCCACCATATCAGTTACGTTGACGCCTGAACCGAACAACATAGTAGCAGATGATATTCTGAAACTATCATGGCACAGAAAACACAAATATGTCGATATTTCAGGCAGCATTTTTTGGAAACTGTTTACTTCTGTATCTTGTGAAGTGCACTTTCCCATTCTATAGTGAATGAAAAAGTGTGGTGGTTGGTGGATTGAGATTGAGATTCTTTCTGTACAATTGTTGGATTATCTGAATAACATTGGAGACCATGAAGGAATATATGGGTACGATGCATAGGATGTGAATGTATCCAATGGAGAGTATTTTTTCAATAGAGTTTGTCTCAGATTCATGAGCTTGAGAAATTATATAAATTATATTTGAACCTGGAATCAGTCAAAAGATATAACAATGTCATAATTATACCAAACCCATTTGATACAATATCATGCTCTAACCAAAACGACCGTCATGAAAAATCCATCAAAAAGATTCAATTGAAATAACAGAATCCTCATCTCTCACCTGTATAATTTAAACAAAATATATTGATGATATTTAGAGTTAAAGAAGTCAATATGGAAAGTAAAGAAACTGTCTACCTTTTTTTAATAAGTACTAAAAAGAGTTATCAATAGCAATAGAATAGACGAACTCTCCATATTGCTACGAAATTGGGGATCAAAAATATTCTGGATGAATTACGATACTCAACAATATTCCTAGGACTATCGTCTGACTGACAGCGGAAAGTTCTGGAATAGCGTAGCATAACATCATTGTTAACGGCCGGTTTTCTCCTCGCATCTTCGAATATCCGTTATCGAAAGATCTGCAAGATGACGTCACTCCCAATGGTCGTTTTTCGAATTACCCAATGACGGTTATAGAACATGTGGAGCATGGTGTCAACGGCAAACAACACAGTCTCAAAAAGATGAAATAAAATGATAAATATGAATCATTATGGACTGGCAAATTTCTACTGTAGAACCGATAATAAGCACGGTGGTGTCTGCATCTTCTCAAAGTCTGAAATTCAATTCAATCCATTAGATCTTACACATTACTGCAAAGAATTCCATTCAGAATTCTGCGGAATTGAACTTGCATCCAAAAAAACTTGCATAATTAACAGCTATAGATCATGTAAATATGGCGAATTGAACACATTCATTGATCAATTCAGTCAACTTATGGACATGCTTATTTATAAATACGAAAATATTGTAATACTGGGCGATTTCAATATTGATATAAAAAATCAAATAAATATTCGAAAGAATGGGTCGATACTGTGGATTCTTTTGGACTTGTTTTGACCATTGATGAAAACAGTTGAACGTTCGATCAACAATACACAAATTACTAAATGTACGAACACTTGGACAATTACAAAAACGTCGAATTAGGGAGACTAACAAAATTGTCAGCTTATTTGACAACTATCCAGGGGCGGAGCTTGAATTTGGAATTTTAGTATTAACTGATTTGATTCATCACAACTTTGCGTTTTTTAAAAGCGAGTTGCCAAAACTGCCATAAACACAAACAAAATTAGTATCATTGAAAAGGTTTTTTCGATACCTTTTCAAAGAGGTGTCGCTTGCCGTAGGGTTCCATTTAAAATTATTGGTCACAATGGTCTTGTGACGTCATCTTTGACGATTTCGTCATCTATCATCACTAGTAGGGAAGTTTACAATCTTCAACATTCAGTTTCCAAATTTCACTTGTTTATTTATAATCGTTCCAAAAATATGAGGGGTGGAGGGGACTTTTGAGAAGCACTGTACAAGTGTACATGTGGAAGTCGAATTTACCACGTTGTAGACTCAAAATCAGAAATTATTTTCTTATCTTGGAACCAAACTCCACAAGGTTTTGCATATGCAACTGGAATGTATCAGAAACACTGGCATATTAAAAATATATATATATATATATATGTCGACAGGGACTACACGACCCAATGTTAACTATAATGATTTAAAAAAATAAGGTGGACGAAGATATAAGTTTTCTGTGTACTTCATGTTGACTGTTACTCTACTATCGGCTATGTGTGAAGTGCTTGGCAGGAATGTGAAACACATCGGGACTATCAAATTTATTTTGATGATTCCACCTAGAATTTGTTGTATTGTGTGTGTACTGAACAAATAATGGAAAAAATTATTTGTGTAAATTTTATGAAATCGGCCTGGAAATTGGAGCCAAGAAAGGAAATTGATAGCTGCTGTAGAAAGGAAAAAGTTACAATTTCACTGAATCAATTTTATTTGTGAGATATTATGAGGAGGAAGATACTTGCAGTGGCGTAGCTACCAAGGGGCTAGGCGGGGCAATGCCCCGGGGCCCTCAAGCTCAGGGGGCCCTCGAATCCTTTCCAGAAATCTCGATCGAACTGAACTTTTGTAAATTTCTCCCATTTTCAAAATAAATATGACAGGTTGCAACCTCACCTCAATCATGACAACTCAGTTCTCAGTTGAGAGAAATTCGAAAGTTATTCCTAGGGAATTCCCCTAAATTCTTTCTTTAGGTTGTATCGTGAAAAAATGCAAATCTCCTGCAGTAGGTACATTAATTCAGGTCCGCGGGCAGGAGATCGTTCATGGTCTCCACCGTTAAATGTGGTAACAGTAACGGTGGTTATTTTTTTTCCGGGGATTCCCCAACGACACTCAGCTTGTAGCGTATCATTGTGTTTCTCTTTCCTTTTATTTTACTTTTAACGTCGTCAGTGAACAGTGAGTACCTACCTCGTCGAGCACAATCTAATATTGTATTGTTTAAATGAATTAGGAAACTAAAATTATGGATAAAACGAAGAAACCCAGTGGTGCATTTAAACGCAAACAACGCCAAGAAAGAGAAGATAGTAAACAAAAATTGCCCAAAATTGACAAGTTTTTTAGTCAGCCTTCTGCAAGTACATCTGGCCAAAATATTTCTATTGATAGTGACTCAAATAATGTGGTAACCGCAGTGTTGGTTGAGAAGCCTACTGAAGAAGATTCGACAATTATTGCAGTTGGAGATACCTCCGCCGCCGATCATGTGAACGCGGATGATGTTTGCATGACACACATAAGAGCGGAGGGTTTGGAGGAACAACAGACCTCTACATTTTTCGAAAATGTGTACGACAAATCTTCTTTTGACTTGGGAAACTTCACGAACAAAATATTAAGTGCTAACGAAAAACGTCAACTTCTTGATATGGGGCCTTTACAGCCTTCAGGACCTTTTCCAACAGACATCAACCAGAACAATGGGTGTTTTCCAAAATCGTACTACGTTTCGTGTTCTGAATATGGGCCAGTTAATCGTTTTTGGTTGTGTTATTCCAAAATACTAGACGCTGCCTATTGTCAACCATGCTGGTTATTTGCTTCACGAAGGAATAATATTTGGTGTACGGGAATTCGAGATTGGAAGCATTTATCAGAAAGAATTAAACAACACAGTTGTTCGAGTGGCCATTCGGAAGCATGTGCTGTGTATGAATTTTGGAAAAAAAACAATACTAATACTATCGACAAGGAACTTGAAAATGAAATTAGCAAAGAAGCATCATTTTGGAAAATGGTTCTTCAAAGGTTATTCGATATCATACTTACCCTGGCAAAGGGTTCTTTGGCTTTGAGAGG
This sequence comes from Gonioctena quinquepunctata, assembly GCA_018342105.1. Lineage (NCBI taxonomy): Eukaryota > Metazoa > Arthropoda > Insecta > Coleoptera > Chrysomelidae > Gonioctena > Gonioctena quinquepunctata. The sequence continues at coordinate 9,695 of JAFIRS010001713.1, forward strand.
ACATCAAGAAGACTCAAGTCAGAAAGGACACCACGGAAATTTTCTGTCCTTTGTAGAGCTTGTCGCCCGATATGATCACATTTTGCGGCAAGTTTTGGATATGCCCAAAGGTAATAATAATTATTTCTAAGTTTTTTTATCGTTTCTTGACATGTTTTTTGGGTAACCTTCCACAGTCTGAAAATGAAAATATAATCAGGAAAATCTATACAAGTGTAGAAAGGGCAAACTGATTAGTTCACCCCGATAAGTTATTGCGTTCACCAAATTATATTTCCTATGGAAAAATGATTCAATTTGTCAATAACTTGCCGTTTTCTGTATTTGCCTATCAAAAAAAATTTTTAAAAATTCAAAAGATACTTCTCTATATTCACTGATACCTAACAAGAAAGAATATCTGAGTGTATTACTAGAAAACGAGTGAGTAGAAAAGAAATCAAAAGAAGCGAATGGATAACTAATGCGATGGTAAAGTCTATAAATACTAAAAATGAAATGTATAAAAAACTGCAAAAAGATCTGGGTAATGAAGACTATAGGAGAGAATTCAAAACTTATAAAAATAAATTAGAAGAATTAATTGAGAAAAATAAAGCTGATTTTTACAAAAAAAAACTTTTCGAGAACAGAGATTGTCCTAACCGGTTATGGAAATGCATGAAAAGCTTAACAAATCGAAATACATCGAAAGAACAACAAATCAAACAAATTAAATCAAATTCAGGACAAATTATTGAAGAGCCTTCAGAGATGGCTGAAGCATTCTTAGAGCACTATACTTCTATAGGAAAGAAACTTGCCGAAGATTGTAAGCATGACCCCACCTTCAGTTCCCCACAGACTTATATGGAAAACTCAATATACATATCTGAAACGGATGAAGTTGAGGTTGGAGAGATCATTAAAACACTAAAATCAAAAAAATCCCCTGGTCCGGATGGATTGAGATCGGAAACTTTGAAAGCTATTGGCAGTTATATATCGCAACCACTAGCTTTTTTAATAAATATAGCTATAAGAACTGGTAAATTTCCAACAGCTTTTAAAAGTGCTGTAATAAAACCTATTTATAAAAGCGGAAGTAAAGAAAGAGTTATTAATTACAGGCCTATATCACTTATAAATAACATAGCTAAAATATTCGAAAAGATTATTAAAAAGAGAATAACCAGCTTTCTTGACAAAAATAAAATAATTTCGGAAAAACAATATGGCTTTAGGCAAGGTAAGTCAACAGAGAATCCAATTACATGCGTAACAACACATATATGAGAGATTAGACCAAAGTAGACCTTCTTCATGCATATTTGTTGACTTAGCGAAAGCCTTTGATACGGTGTGCCACGAAAAATTATTAATAGGACTGGAAAAAATTGGGTTTCGTGGAATTGGGTACGATCTAATGAGGAGCTACCTTCGGAATAGGCTATATAGAGTTAAAGTGGGAGAACAAATCAGCTCTGCTGAAACTATGGCATATGGAGTACCCCAAGGCACTGTATTAGGTCCGCTACTTTTTAATTTATATATTAATGATCTCTTCAAACTCGATGTATCTGGAGATATAGTCAGCTTTGCCGACGATACGGTGGTTATGTATCAAGCTGAGACGTGGCTTGAACTGAGAGAAAATGTTCAAAAAGACTTTCCGACCATTCTTAAATGGTTCAATAGTAAAACTCTCACAATTAATGCAGATAAGACATTTTTTATGCCGTTTTCTCATCTCTCCAGTAATTTACCCACTTACAACACTTTAAAAATGTCTGTTCTGAATACCATAACGATAATAAATTCTGCAAACAAGATCAAATACCTAGGAATTATAATGGACAATAACCTGAAATGGAACCATCATATCGAGTATATAGTCAAAAAAGTAAGAAGCTTAATATTTCTGTTCAAGTTTTTGAGGAGGATTTTCAACCAGACTCATCTCGAAATCCTTTATAATTCTCTAGTGAAACCTCATATCAATTATGGTATTTTAGCATGGGGAGGGGTGACCAACAATCACCTGAAAAAACTAGAGATAACACAAAAGTGGATTCTGAAAATTATGTTCTTCAAAAATTTCACATACTCAACTGAGGAACTATATAAAGAAACTAGAGCGTTTGATGCAAGACAATTATTTTATCAGCGCATAATACTAAACCATTATTGGTTTAGAAATACATTCAGGCAAATAGAACATGGTTCTAATACAAGACACAAAGCCAAAACAACGGCTATACCAAAAGTTGAAAAAGCCCTAACCCAAAGATGCTATAATTACCTTGGTCCCATTGTTTATGCTAAAATTCCTACCGAACTGACACGAATTAATGCGTACGGTCTATTCAAAAAAAAATTTACTGTTTGGCTTCAGTCTGTCCCTAGGAAAGAAATTCACAGCTTAATTGATAGGAAAAATACCTATAACTTATGAATTCACTAATGAAAAAAATAAATATAATAACATTTGATCCTTCTGATAGTTGCTATTGATGTGATATATGCTGCCTCGGTCCGCTTATACCTACCTATATGTTATGTTCAAATTCTTTTAAAAATTGTTTTATATATGTATAACGTATGTGTGAATGAATGTAAGTATATATTTGTATAGGTGTATATACTATACTATACTATAGTGTGTAATATATGTGTATGTTAAGATATCTATATACCCACGCACAGGGATTCATCCCTTTGTGGGTTACCTGTATTTACCTGCTGTACTGATATTGTCTCTATTTTATATTATTTTATTATTCATATCTATTTTATATCATTTTATTGGTAAATATATTATTATTATTATTATATCATTATTATATAGTTTTTGCTTGACGTTTCGGGGACTATATCTGCTCCCGTTCTCAAAATCTTCTAAATCTCCTTTAATTGTTTTATAATTTGGATTTTTGCTCGCAGAGTCTTTTTTGCTTTTTCAACTGACGGATGTCAATTGAGATCTGCCAAAAAAGTTTGAGATTGACGTATTGCTCATTTGATATATGGGGTGTTGTTCGGATCAGTTTATTAGCATTCTACCATATCTCACCTCCTCTCAGTAGAGGTAACCATGTATGATCCATTTCAACAGAATTTGTTGAAAAGCAGTTGTTATTGGAAAGAAGAATACAGGCCATTTCTTTCAATTTTCTCCTCTCTTGATGTGGTTCTTTCATCAAGATTTTTGTCCTATTCCATTCAATCGTATGATCGCCATTGGATGTGAGGATATGTTCTGCAATTTTTGATCCAGTTATTTGTCGATTTCTGATGTAACTCTGATGTTCACTTTGGCGCACTTCCAATGGTCTTGACGTTTCACCTATATAACTATCACCACAAGAACAAGGTATGTTGTAAACACAATTTTTGGTACTTTCTTCTGCGTTTTTTGGTTTTGTTTGTGTTAGTATAGATCTCAGTGTGTTTGTTGTTCCAAATGATGTTTTTGTGGTGATAGTTATATAGGTGAAACGTCAAGACCATTGGAAGTGCGCCAAATTGAGCATCAGAGTTACATCAGAAATCGACAAATAACTGGATCAAAAATTGCAGAACATATCCTCACATCCAATGGCGATCATACGATTGAATGGAATAGGACAAAAATCTTGATGAAAGAACCACATCAAGAGAGGAGAAAATTGAAAGAAACGGCCTGTATTCTTCTTTCCAATAACAACTGCTTTTCAACAAATTCTGTTGAAATGGATCATACATGGTTACCTCTACTCAGAGAGGAGGTGAGATATGGTAGAATGCTAATAAACTGATCCGAACAACACCCCATATATCAAATGAGCAATACGTCAATCTCAAACTTTTTTGGCAGATCTCAATTGACATCCGTCAGTTGAAAAAGCAAAAAAGACTCTGCGAGCAAAAATCCAAATTATATAACAATTAAAGGAAATTTAGAAGATTTTGAGAACGGGGGCAGATATAGTCCCCGAAACGTCAAGCAAAAACTATATAATTTGGTGGAAACGGCAAGTTATTGACAAATTGAATCATTTTTCCATAGGAAATATAATTTGGTGAACGCAATAACTTATCGGGGTGAACTAATCAGTTTGCCCTTTCTACACTTGTATAGATTTTCCTGATTATATTTTCATTTTCAGACTGTGGAAGGTTACCCAAAAAACATGTCAAGAAACGTTGTTCCTCCACAAAAACCCACATTCATTCAATATTTTTTTATCGTTTTATTTTGTTTATAATTATCAATTGTTTAATATCAGGACTTTTTTGAAATTGTGTTTTTTTATGTTTTTACGATCTACAAGATATCTGAGTGCAACAATTCAAAATGAAATGATTCAGAGCTTGGGGACCAAACTCGAAACCCATCTACTAGAACAAATTAGAGCGCCACCGTTTTTTGCCATCATAATGAAGACGACACAGGACATATCAAAGGTAGATCAGCTAAGCATTGTTGTGAGGTATGCAGTAATAACCAGATCGAAAAATGGACAGCCTATTGATATAGAAGTAAAAGAAGTGTTTCTAGGCTTTTATGCAGCCATCAAACAGAGTAGATTTAGTCAACCAAGTGACAACATTATTTATCGACAAAAATATTGATTTAAAAAAATATGTGGGGCAAGGCTATGATGGAGCCAGTGTGATGTGTGGTGTGTATACTGGTGTACAAAAACATATTGAGGATATCCAGCCTAACGCAGAGTACGTACATCGTGCCACTCATAATTTAAATTTGGTGATAAATGATGCAGGTGTGGAAATACAGATTTTTTTCGCAACGTTGCAAGATTCGTATAACTTCTTCGGAAACAGCATCAAACGTTGGGATCTACTACCAAAATTCACTGGCGAATCGGACACCACTCTAAAAAAACTAAATCCGACTAGATGGTCCAGTAGGGTCAATACGATATCTGCAATAAAACTTCGTTATTTTGATATTATCAAAGCATTATCAGAAATAGTTCTAAAGAGTCCTATAAAAGATGAGCGTAGTGAAGCAGAGAGTATTAAAACAAAAATGCTAAATTCCGAGTTCGTGTTGCTTTGCGAATTCATGCACAGTGTATTGAACATCAAGTATGCTTTCAAAACTTTACAAAAATGCGACATCAATTTGGGCGAGGCGAGTAAAGTTTTAGCAGGGACCAAAGCAAAGTTGCAAATTTATAGAAATTATTTCAAATTATTCAAGTGCAAAGCCAGTGAGACTGCAAGAAAATATGGTATTGATACCCATTTTCAAGAAAAAAGGCAAAGAAAAGTTAAAAAACATTTTGATGAATTAGCTGCTGATCACCGATTTCCAAACCGAGAAACAATATTTAAAATTGAGATTTTCAATAATGTACTAGACACAGTAATATCTCAATTGGATACACGTTTTATTGGTATGAGTGCAGTCTGTCATATATTCGATTTTCTAACACCAACATTTTTATAACATGTTGATGAAGCAACTTTATTACAAAAGTGTGACGAATTCCAAAGAAAATATTCAGATATAATAGGCCCTAGTTTTTCACTTCAATTTATTAATATTTACCACCTAGTTTTACCTCAACTAACTCAAGCATGGACTGTTCACCAATTATGTAAGGAAATAATGAGCAAATATGGAGTGCTAGAATGCGACCTAACGGAAGTATTTACAGCAATGTTATTATTCTTTACAATTCCTATCACTTCTGCAGCAGCTGAAAGGTCATGAAGTAAATTAAAAATCATAAAAAATTATTTAAGAAATAATATGGGCCAAACCCGACTCCGACATTTATCGCTAATAGCAATTGAAAACAAAACCGCATCAAGCCTGAATTTAAACGAAGTCATTGATACTTTTGCGAAAACTAAAGCTAGGAAAAAATTGTAAATATAATTGTTATTAAGTCAGTTGGTAGGCCCGACCTTCATATAATAAACCCTTGAATCTTCTCTATTTCGTTTTATTAGCCAAACCTACACCAAGTAATAATTGTTATTTATGTTGTTACTGTTTAATATTTTTATTACCTGCCCTGCAGTGCACAAAAAAGAGCTTAAGTAGCTTAGCATTTTTAAAGTATTTGTATATTTCATATTTTTATTTGATTAAACCTAATCAGTATATATAGCAGTGGGGCCCCATTTTTCAATTTGCCCCAGGGCCCTTGTCACCTAGCTACGCCACTGCATACTTGTCTCACCAAATCGAACAATAATCCATAGCTTCTGTGGAGAAGTAAAAGAAAGTGACTATTCATTACGTTCTTACTGAATAAATTTTATTTTCGCGATATTATAAGTTCACACGTTTGAACAAACGTTTCATGGCAAAGAAGAACATAGTAGTTGTCTCACCAAATCAATCAATATCTAGAAAAGTAACTGAAATGAATCCAGCTCAACTCAACAACAACAACGCAACATTTCTCAAATATGTTGGAGCTAATTCATTACTTTTCCATTGTCACAGTTCGAGGCTGGGAATATATATTTTATGCTTTCAAATCCAGTTCTCATCATAAAATCCATTTGTTTAGCTCACAAACATTATAAATTGTTCTCATATATCGTCAATGTTTCATATTCCTTCAAATTTTTCACATGATTTTGATAGAAATTATCAAAACATGGCTTGTCATCTAACTGTCAAATCATTCCCGAATCCTGAAATGTTGCGTTCGCTAGGCAGCGCCACTGTCGTACACATAGCCAAGTCGTTATGCCAACAATGATATAAATACAGCGTTCGGAAAATGATGGTCGATTTGAACTCACACATATATATATATATATATATATATATATATATATATATATATATTGTGAAGTGGGGAATTATTGTCCGTGAGAAATTATGAGAAAGGAAATTGTGGCATAATGGACAGATTTGAATTAAAGAAAGAAAGCATCCTCTAGCGAAACTCGAACTCGCAACCCTAAGCTTGCCGGGCTTATGCTCCACCGATTGAGCTTTGGAGGCTACGAGAATCGACACATACTCGTGAACACTTTACTTCCTTCAATTTAATGTGATGTTGGAAAAATGAAATGGAAAAATCAAACGTACTTATCAGTGGCCGTCGAGACCCGGTACCTATTCACCCAAACATATATATATCTATATATATATATATATATATATATATATATATATATATATATATATATATATATATATGACATCAAAGTCCCACAGACGATGTGATCAATATCGCTACATGTTGCGTGACACGTACTAGCGAAACAAATTTCATCGTGTGTGTGGTTGAATCAGTATCACGGTATCAGTATCACTCTCTATCACCGTCTCAATCGCTGTCGTGATAGATTGATAGATAGATAGATAGATAGATAGATAGATAGATCTGTTTCCGAAACTACTTGTACGAGAGGAGAAGATCAGACTCCAATAAGTGCCTATACTGCGAAGAAATAGACGATGCAGAACACACGCTATTTGCTTGTCCAAGGTGGCATGAAGAGAGAGAGGAGTACGTGAGAGAAGCAGGCACAGTGTTTGATGCAGAAAATATGATGAGAATCATGATAACATCAGAAAAAGGCTGGAATAGTACTTATGAAGTCATTCGTCATATAATTGAGACTAAAGAGAGAGAAGAAAGGTAAATAACAGCCTACCACACTGAAGAAATGCGAAAGCGGATTCCGGTGCGGTGAGGTAGACGAGAGGAGAGGTTTTAGTCGGTAAAGATGCTGCAAACTACTGAAGGGGAAATTTTTTAGTCGGTAGGCGGTTCCGTAGGGACCGAATCCGACACTGGCCACCGATAGAACAACAGGCTGGTGCGTCTTCAGAAGATTTTTTACCCTTCAACTAAAAAAAAAAAAAAAAAAAAAAAAAAAGATAGCTAGATAGATATCGTCGTCGTCGTACAGACCGATATGCCTTTTAGATATAGAGGGCAAACTATACGAACACCTGATACTGGCAAGGCTTAAAAGAGAACTAACACACACAGGGGAACTTTCCGATAACCAATACGGCTTCAGGGAAGGCAGGCAGACAGCAGACGCAATCCTCCAGGTGATGAAAATCGCTAGAGGTGCTACAGAATACTCGCACCCACACCGAAGACTATGTGCAATGATCACCCTGGATGTTAAGAATGCATTCAACAGCGCATCATGGCAAATTATCCTGGAAGAACTCAGGAAGAAGGGAGTTGATGAGAGTCTGGTGAATATTATAAATTCATACCTATCAGAGAGGCGAGTAATACTCGAGGCCGAGGGGATCAGTATGACCATGGACATAAACAGCGGAGTTCCACAGGGATCTGTGCTGGGACCAACACTGTGGAACATTCTGTACGACGATCTACTGAAAATAAAATTACCAGATGGTACTACACTTATTGGCTTCGCAGACGATATAGCAATGGTAGTAACTGCCAGTGAGGAATGTACACTGATGAATACGGCAAACACCGCACTCATCAGAATCACCGAATGGATGGAGGGCATCCAAAAGGAGAACCCTGTCGAGTGTGATACACTCCCAGTTGCTCTACGCAGCCCCAGTATGGCACACAGTTACTGAAAACAAGAAATTGGAAAAAAAACTGAAGAGAATCCAAAGACTCATGTGTATTAGGATATGCAGCGCCTACAGAAGCATATCGGCAGAAGGAGTGGGAGTTATAGCAGGGGTACGACCAAATGGCAGGAAAAATGGAGATCTGGCACCTACGGCCGGTGGACCTACCAGCTGATACCGGATATTGCAGTCTGGTTGAGTAGACCACACGGAGAAGTGGACTATTATCTAACGCAAGCGCTCTCAGGACACGGATGCTTTAGAAAATATCTCTACGACAGAAAGAGATCGGAGACAGATAGGTGTACTTACTGCGGGGTAGTGGATGACGTGGAACACACGCTTTTCGAGTGCCCTAGATGGCACCGGGAGAGAGATGAGTATATGAGGGAAGTGGAAAGGACATTTAACGCGGAAAATATGATGAGTAGCCTGGTGATATCGAAAGAAGGCTGGAAAATAGCGTATAAAACCATACGACAAATTATAGAAACCAAGGAGAAAGAAGAGAGAAATAGAAGAGATTGATAAAACAGAAACAGCCCACCACACTGAAGAAATGCGAAAGCGGATTCCGGTGTGGTGATGCTGCAAACTACTGAAGGGGAAATTTTTTAGTCGGTAGGCGGTTCCTTAGGGACCGAATCCGACACAGGCCAGCCGATAGAACAACAGGTTGGTGCGTCTTCAGAAGATTTTTTACCCCTTCAAATTAAAAAAAAAAAAAAAGATAGATAGATATATTGGGGAGTAAACCCTTCCAAAAATCCGCAACCTAAGGTGTCATGCGACCCGTGCCGAGAGGTGAATGGCCAGGCGTTATGTGGTCGCGAACGGAGCCACCGGGAAAATGGCAACCTCCCGGTGTTGACTGCCTTACCCCCGCATGCGGGGCTCTGCGGGGGTAGACCACGGATTTCTCTAGCTACTCGTGGGACATACATGGAAAATAATGAAATAAACAAAATAAATGAAAAAAAGGAAACTAATGAAACAAATGAAACTAGGAATGATAAACTGGACCAAATATCCGCGGCTTCTGTACAGACCAAGGATGTTTTTTCAGCAGCAGGAGCAGACTCCGTAAACCCATTCAACAGACGTGACTCAATTCCGAGAACTCCCCCAAAAGCAATAATGGGAGAGGTAAACCCAGAAAACGAATTCCAGGAGGATAGAGAGGACACCTTCGATATGTCATTGCAGAAACCGAAACGAAATAGAAGCGATCTCACACCTGATACCCCAGAAGATAAGAAAGAACCTGAGATAGAGAATTTCAGAAGGACGATGGCGGCAATTTTCAAGCAAGCGGGCCTACTAGAGAAAGTGGTTTCAGACTCCTACAAACCAAAAAAAGAACTCACGGATATAAGCAGTAGGCTAAAATACCATATCGGTCAACTACAAAAGAAAGAGCAAAAGAGATGGTTGGATAGAATGACAAGCGGAGAGAAGGATACAGAGCGGTCACTTCAGGAGGACATGAACAATCTTCAAGAAAAGGTAAAAAAACTGGAACACGAATCAGAAACAGCGAAAAAGGATGCAAAAATGGCAAAAGAGACAGAACAAAGTCTACGTAAGGAAATAGAACAACTTCAAGAAAAAGTGGAGACGCTGGAACGCGACACCCAAAAGCCGAGCACAGAAGAAAAAATTAAAGAAATCCTTAGCACATAAAAAACTTTTCAAAACCTAGCAAAAATTATAGACGAAAAATGGCCAGAGGAAATATATAAAGTGGTACATCTGAGGCGAACGAACATACACCAGGGAGACCTGGAGAAAGACCTCGCAGTGTTTGTTGACCCAGACAAAACAACCCACGGGGAAACGTATGAGGTGCTGAGAAACCAGTACCCGCCCATACGTCCTTTGATGGAGGAAGGTCTGGAAGAAGGTGTCATTGACTTTGTGAAGATGCAAATCGGTTATATGAGTAGCAGAAGAAGGGAGGAAAAAGAGAACTACTCACACTCGGTTTTCCTCCTGCCAATGACAATAAATGGTAGCGGAGTGGACGACGCAGAACTGATGCTCAGACTGTGCATACAGCTAAGACACGAATTGGAGAATGGCAACAGGAATAAAATTAGGATTGGAGTACTGGGAAAAACAAACTTGGAATACGTTAGAAAATGCGTAGAGTTTGCACTCAGAGGCCTAGAAATTAAGGCCACCCTATGCATCGAAGAAAATAACAAAACGCCAAGGAGGAAGTCTGAGAGAGATAAAACAAAAAGGGACAGACATCCAGTAAATGATAAAATCATCATAAAAACCACAGAAGGGAAGAGCTACGCCGATCTCCTGAGATCCGTCAAGGACTCCGTCGATCTGAAAGAGAAAGGAATTCAGATAAGAGCTATGAGAAAGACAAACAAAGGGATCTAATAATGAAGTCTCAGGAGGGAATGCTATGGATCTGAAGCAAGCATCAAAGAAAAACCAAACACCAACGTGGTCATAAAACAGACGAAATCACAATCCACATTACTGACATCGACGCTAGCATCGACGAGAATGAACTGAAATGCGAAATTATGAAATCGAAGCACATCTTGGAAAACCACTTTAGGATAATCTCGATAAGACCAACGCAGAGCGGTAATTAGACAGCTACGATCGCCATGAACAGAAAAAATAGCTGAAGAAGTAACAAATACAGGGAAAATTAGGATTGGGTGGATACAGTGCAGGGAATGATCTCTTCTTCCCAAAGAAAAAAAAGAGCTGGAAAATATCTAGAACGGGGAAACCTTTCACAGCCGAAAAGCTTAAAAATGTGCTAGAAAAAATGAAACCCGGTAAGGCACCTGGTCTCGATGGCATCCCTATGGAAGCTATCAAGAAGCTGGAAGAAATAGCACCGAAAACCATCCTGGAACCACTAAATGACATACTGACAAAGAGAAATTTCCCGAAAGACTGGAAACAGGCGAAATTAGTTCTGATACCCAAAGGAAACGCAGAGAATATGAAGTTTAGACCAATATGCCTTCTGAACTCCATCAGTAAGGTATACGAAGGATTACTTAAGGAAAGGCTGGAAAGGGAAATAGAAGCCACTGGAGGTCTCAGAAAACCAGTTTGGATTCGTAAAAAAGATCACAATTCAGGCCGTCGACAAGGCTATTAGCATAGTGAAGGAGAGCACAAGAAACAGGTGGGCCGCAATAATCACCCTCGACGTCAAAATGCATTTAACTCAGCATCTTGGGACATAATCCTGCACAAACTGGAAGCAAGAGGCGTAGCAGGTTATCTACTAGAAATCATTGACAGCTACTTGGAGGAGAGATCACTGCTAGTGAGAAAGGCGTATATCTAGATGTCACGGCAGGAGTCCCACAGAATCGATACTTGGACCTACCTTGTGGAACGTGATGTATGATGAGGTGCTGAATGAACACGTACCGGAGGAGTTACACTTGCATACGCCGATGATCTGGCGATAGTCATTCATGCCAGGACAGAGAAGAACTCAACTGGAAAGGAAACGAAACGTTACACCATATAGGCGCTTGGATGCAAAGAAACGAGCTCCCAGAAATCAGAAGCGGTCATTCTCAAAGGGCAAAGAGGGAAGGAAGAAATAAAATTCATGTGTGATGACGTGGAAATACCTCGCAAGAACTGCCTCGTTTACCTGGCGTTACCCAGGGCGAAGGATGCAGCCTCACCCAGCATATAAAGTCCGCTGCCCGAAAAGCCGAGGAAGGTGGCAGCCTTGAGCAGACTTACGCCTAACATCAAGGGCCCAGGATCGAAGAAGGAAATGCTATACAGCGTGGCCAATCCATTCTTTTATATGGCGCCCCTATTTGGTACGAATATATGAGATTCAAAAAACACAGAGAACTACTCACGAGGGTACAACGCAGGATGCTCCTCAGAGTCATTAGCGCTTACCGAACTGCATCTGCTAAGGCAGTACAAGTGGTATCTGGGATAATACCAATCGATTTGCTAGCTGAAGAGAGGTGGAGACTTTATAAAAGAATGGAAGGAAACAACTCACAGGCCAAGAGGGAGGAGAGAACAACTACCCTGAACAAGTGGCAAGAGATTTGGGACCACACAGAAGATGTGGCAAAGTGGACCAAATTTATGATACCGAACCTGGAGAACTGGATAGGCTGCAAGCACAAACAAATCGACTACTTCCTCTCACAAGTACTAACAGGACACGGGTGCTTTAATGTGTATCTGAAGAGAATAGGTAAACTGGAGTCTGATCAATGCACGTATTGCAAAATGGCGGATCGGTGGAACACACTGTATTCGAATGCGAAAAGTAGGTTCAAAAGGAACACCTGCATCGACTATAGGCAGAATTCTTCGGCACATAACCTTGTTCAAACTATGATGGCAGACACCAAGGAATGGAAGGCAATTCACCTTTAGGACTATACTGAAACAAAAAGAAACGGAAGGAAGACAACAGGATAGGAATTAAATCGCTGAGAAAGAAATAAAGGCAACAGATAGACCACCTACCAACTGGACGAAAGCAAAAAGCGGTACCGAGTTGGATGAGTTGAAGGGGGGAGGTTTTAGTGGGTAGGCTAGGGTTTCACTCTAGAGTCCCACACTGCCAGAGAAAGGTAGAACAAGTACCTGTGCGAGCATGAGCGTCCTCCCTGTCAAAAAAAAAAAAAAAGATAGATAGATATATAGATAGATAGATAGATACTTCATGAGTTCATCATTTAACAAACATATTCACAAGGAAATATAAATGGTCAACCAAAAAAAAAAAATAGATGAAAAAAAAAAACAAATAAAAATTATATAAAAAAAACAAAATACATAGTAACACAGACAAAAACAAGTAATTAAATTTGGATGAACAATTCGTCCAGTAAGTGATACGTCAGAGAGAACGAATAAAAATAATACAAAACAATATACTATATATAAATGAAAATATACAAATACACACACATGCATATTTATCAAAATTATCACAAACATAAAAATTCGTCTACTGAGTAGCAGCACTTCAATTAAGAATACTTTCAGTCTATTTTTGAATATTCTGATATTTTATTGTAGGATTCAATTCATTGTACAATTTGCACCCGATAAAATAAAAACTTTTTCAATAAAGTGCAGTGGAGTGAGAATTGGGCTGTAACGTATTGCGGTAACGAGTGTTATATCATGTTTTGGCAAGCATGTTGCAATGTTTTTACAATTATTATGGAAATATATACACACCTCCAAGATATACACGCTATAGAGTGTCGGGATTTTTAGTTTTTTGAAAAGTTTTCTACAGCTAGTCCTCATATTAATATTTTCAATAATGCGTAATGCGTATTTCTGCAAAATGAAAACTCTGTTTACAATAGCAGTATTGCCCCAACTGATATTTCACGATTCCATTTCAGCGTTGATACTTGATACAAATCTCATATATTTGTATCGCGACATGTAGCGATACCGATCTCATCGTCTGTGGAGGCCTTTATACCCTCAGTCATAATTGTGGTTGCGATAAGAATTTTTCTGTGAAAATTTTGATATTCATGTAATGTTGATGTGTTCATGATATGGGAGATATCAGGTGGTATTTTGAGTATTCTATGAACAGTTCTTTTCAAACACTCCAAAGTCAAGTTTGAAAGAAATATTATGTTCACAACTGTCTCAGTTGGTTGAATTAGAATTTGAAAAGAGTTTACTCCCAAAGGTAGGAAAATAGGGGATGACTTTCTTAGCTATGAACCGATTCTGTTGGAACTTGGGCACATATTTGTAGTTCTGATGACACTACAACATCACAACATAAGGGAGATCTGGAGTTAATCTAATGATGGAAACAGAAGACAGTCGAAGGAACTTCCCAACGGTTTACAGCGGCTACCTCGTGTTTGGGCTCATTATTTTTTCTTCTTAATTATTCGATTCTTCTTGATATTGTTTTCTCATTCGTGCAGCATTTTTGGTAGGCTGACCCATGTTGGTTTGAAGAGATTGGTGTTTTATAATATATAACAATTATTGATAGTTAGAAAGTAGGTAACAAGAACAGTTAATATTTAAAGTAAAAAAAGTCTGTGAAAAAGCAGCAGCATTGGTGCGATCGGGTCCGTGTGTCAGGTGCGAAAAAACAAAAGTATTCCAGCATACATGCGAAAGTGATAAGCCACAACAAATCAGTACTCTGGTCTAATGTTCCAGTAAATTACACGGATAGAAAAACTACTTCTTAAATAAATAGGAATAGATATGAAAGAAATATAAATAAATATATATATTCAAAATATTGTTTTCTTTTTTACATACAAACATTTCCCCATATTTTTTATATTGTTCATCCACTGTCAGAATTAGACAAAAAAAAATAATGTGTATTACATAAATAAAAATATGTTTCATCCATGTGAAAATGCATTCTAATACATCAATGACACCGAATTATTCAGCCCAAATATACACAAAGGAATTATGAATTGACTTTGAAAATTTCCAAGTATATACCGTGCAAAGTAAATATAAATACTGCATTTATTGCAATTTGGCGATAATTTTCATTAAAAAGGAATACTTGTTGATAATTAGTGTACTTTCGGCTTTTTTTTTACTTCCCCTTTTGGCTTTTATAGTTACGGTAGAAAAACCTAAAATTTTTTAATTTGGGGGGGATTTAAACCTCTTTGTGCACTTTAAAATACGGGGTGGTCCCCAAACTTTTTTTTTTCTTCCCCCTTTTTCGTGATTCATTTATTTATTATACGCGTTTTTTTGGCTTGGCCTTTAAACAAAAATTTATTCGACTCAAAAAAACCCAAAAGCCGTTTGGTTTGCGCGGAAAAAACCCCTTTTTTTTTACACCCTTTTATCATAGCGGTAATGGGGATAAGGATCGTCAGGAAAATTTCCGATTCCCCCCCCCGGGTGCCTTCTTCTTCCCCATCTCCCGCAGATTAAAAATTAGGATCCGGGTACTTTCATGTTTTATCCGGAAAAATTTTCGTGTTGATGGGAATCGTGTCGATCGTGAGAGTAACAGAAAATATAAAAAAAAAGCATGAAATTATTTAAAAATTGAAAAAAACGACACAAAACCTGTAGAAAGTGAAGAAATTTATTGGCCCTTTAATTCCTGGTAGTAATATTTTTTTTCAAGCGTCGCGTCTTTCGTTGGGGCCTCTAAGTAAATGAAAAAAAACAAATTAAACAAATTTTAAATGAAATTTCAATATGGTGAGCTACCTTGACAATGGAGAAAAATCAAATAACGTTGTTTGAGTCTAACTCTTAATCCACGGTCCCTGTTGTGACGACGCGCGCCGGATCAAAATATTCTTAAGAAATTTAAAGGGGGCAAGTACATACTTTTACTTTCGCGGTTTTGTGTTTTTCCATGTTTTTTTACCAGATCAAAACTTCGATTGTGCTTTGAGTTTATCATCAGGACATACACACAATCCCCCAATCATTTCCCTGAGCAAACACGGGTTTTGAAAAACCTCAATTTCATTTTATAAAAACAATTTTTTCAATAATTTGGGATTGAACCCCATAGCCGTGGTTTCCTCTCTAAGGGATGGGACAGTTTATAAATTATGCACTAAAGTTCAAAATATGGAAGTTTCTTTTATTAATGAAATAATAAAATTTGACTTCCCGGTGGTTTTTTGCTTGAATAATGGGTAAAACAGCCTCTTTCCTCCATCTCCTCAAACCATCAATGACAATTTTCGAATTTCAAAAAAAAAATCTGTTTTAAATTTTCGAAAAATTACCGAAATTTTTGGGACTCTCTTGCCTTCGACTTCTTTCCTTTTTTAAAGACAAAACCAAAGGGGGGGTTCCCCTATTAATTATATTTTTTTCCATCATTTTTTATGTACTATCCATAATTTTTTCCAGGGGGCGTCCGATTCCGAAAATTCTCCTTTCAGTGGATGGGTATACCATAGACAAATTAAAACTAAAGAACTTTTTGAAAAAATTGGCGACCCTTGACCAATTTTTGGGTACGGCCAGTCGCACGGAGTTCCCCGAAAATCAACAGACGACGACATGAAAATTTTTTCTTTCCCACATTGTGAAAATATGGAAACCACAATAATTTCGGGGAATAATTCTACTTTTAAATTTAAATTTTTAGAAACCCTTTTTTGGGGTTTGGGATTATAAAACCCAATCGAAATGGGTGTTATTCGGGTTTGGGTTTGATGTTCTTTCCTGGGTAAAAAATAAGGCTGTTTTTTTTACAAACGGGTGCCAATTTCCCACCCATCGAGTTGCGAAATTCTTTAACGGGTACTTATTTAAGTAAATGTTTCCCAAAACCCTTTACCAGGGGGTAGAAAGATTATCATGTCAAACTAGAATGTATTTTTTAGTATATCCCCGTTTCCCTTTTGTGTTTAATAAATGAACAAAATTTGGGTTTTTGAAAAGTAGATTTTTTTTTTGGTTAAAACGATGAAGCTGAAAAATTTTTTTTATTTTTTTGTTTTCGGGTTTTATTTTGTTTTGTCTGTATTTAAAAACCTTGCCCTAAAAACCCAAAAAAGTTTTTATAGTGTTCAAACTTATTTCTTGTTTTATAAGACCCAATTTGTTCTGATATCTTGAAAAAAGTTTAACGAAACTTTTTTTGCGGCGAACTAACAGATTCTAGAATGGTCCCGTATATTTTGAATGAAAGTGGGTTCCAAATTTCCCTATGATAACCATTCATTGGACCAGAATAAAAAAATCGTCCAAAAATTTAAATAATATAAAAGTAAACCCTTTGAAAAACCGCCTTATCCCAATCGGGGTTTTTCCCTGTCAGTTCGGCTGGGTTTGGAAGGGGGATGTACTGTCTAAACTTTTGGGTTGACAAATCTCTTTATTTTCAGTTTTTATTAAGGTTTTCTCCAGAAATTCGTTTGGAATTTTAAAAATGAAATCTACCCCTAAGGTGAAAATTTAAAGGGTATCGATCCCCCCCTCTGAAATTTTGGGTACCGATTCTGAGGCCCAAATTTGGCCGGATTCTTGATTTGGATGATTCTTTTTCCAATTCGGGTTTCAATGGAAATTTCATACTGCCTTACTGGTAGAAAATAGGGAGATATTGTTTTCACTTGAACATGGCACAAAATGTAGTTGACAATGGAAAAAGATCCTTACAAAATTTTTCTTTCCCACATCCGTCAAAAACCCTTATAATCAAAGGGGGATGGGGTGAAAAGAAATTGAAATAAACCTATCCCGGCAACAAAATAATTTATTTACCCAAATGGAGAAGTGATAAATTATCCTTCTGCTGGTAATGGTTGGAGTAAGGTGGGTAAGTAAGTATTTTGGGGGGTAATCAAAAAAAAAAGTGGAGTAAAATTTGTATATTTTGGGCCCTAAAAAATTGAAAAATAACTTTTTAACAGAAAGTTTGGACAGAATACCCGGGAAATGGAAAATAAAATAAATAAAACCCCCATTAGTCTAAATAACCAGGCTCCCAAACTAATTAATAATAATTTTTTTTCGGCAAACCAAAAAAATCAACAGAACATCATTTTTTTCAAAAAATTACATCAGAATGTGAGTGCAACTCGGTCCCTTTTTCGACTCACCTTTAAATTTATTTTTCTTGTTTGTTTGGCGCCGATAAAAGTTGGGTTACTTTTCATTGAGTTCCCGGGCAGTTGCAGATTGAAAGTTTTTTTATTTGTGTTTAATTTTTAATGTTTCATCGGTTTAATTTTAATTAATTTTATTTAATTAAAACTTTCTCTGGGGTTGGGAAAAAAACATAATTTAAATTTCCTTTTTGATGGATTCAGACTTTAATATCAAACTTCCCAAAGCCCCATTGGCTGGCTCCAGAAAAAAAAGCACCCCACAAATTCTTTTTTTGTTGGGTTCCTAGTTTTCTTTTTATTTAAAACTGATTCCATTTTGAATTTTGGACGTCATATGAAAATAATCAAAAATTCTCTCCATTCTTATTACACTCGTATTTCTTTTTTTCATATTTGATCCCGTTAGCTGCAGATGGGGTTCGAAATATTTTGATGTAGTTTACCCGAACAATTTTACTGTTGGATGGAAACAAAGTAATTTTGGCGTTTTTGATTAGTTCCAAAATCTTATACTCTTATTTCACCATTAAGGGGTTTAAACTTGAACAAAATAATTGTAACCCAAAATTTCCCCAAAACATCTAACATTCATTTGATTCTCTCAATGATCCCAAAAAAAACCCCAATTCTATTCAATACCGTCCTTCAGTTCATAATTAAAGCCCTTCATTCCCAGACTTTTTTTGGCATTTTTTTTAATGAGGTTTTGTTGACAACACTCCCCAAAGTTTTTCTCTAAATATTCTTTGTTTTCACGGTACTAAAGGGGTTTTCTCCCTGGATGCGGTAATTGAAAATAAAAACAACATCTCGTATGGCATTCTCACCCATGAAGAACGATTTCCACTTTCTCTTGTGGGGAAACATACATAAAACATATTTGATTATAAAATGTAGAAATCTTAAAAACAACTCGGTTTAAGAACCCCAAAAATTTGACATTAACCAAAGTTAAATTTGTTCAAAAAAGCCTCGAAGTTTACTTTTCTTCTCAAAAATTTCATTTAGTCTTTGTATTGTTTAAATCAAATTTTATATCTTTTTTGGGACAAATCCTGAAAGAAAATCTTTTGAATAATTGCCGAGCATTTTTGGGTTTTCAGAAAAATTTTGATATTTCGGGTTTTTTTTTGCAACGATTTGGTCAAAAAATAATCAAACTGGATGGAAATCTATAAAACGGTATAAGAATGAAGAGAAATTTGTTTATTCAAATTCTGACCATTAACGTCCTTTTTTGAAAAGAATCGGGTTTTACAATGTGGGAAGAAAAACTAAAATGAACCGAACAAAGGATTTCTAGGATTTTTTTTCTGGTAACGAAGGTTTTTTTCTGGGCCAGAAATTGACATTGAAGTCTCGTTCTTCAAAATTTATGAAATTTGAATCATAGTTCAAATCTTTGAGCGAATGATTCTAAAAAAAAAAAAAAAAAAATGGGAAAAAGTCGAGGGACAAATTTGGACAAAAGTATAAAATTGACTGAGCAGCTTTTTTTTTGCATTTTCAATTTCAAAAACGATTTTCAGCCAAATTAGCGGGAATTTTAATTAAAATAAAAAACTCGGACTACTGGGAAGCGATGGAACATTTACGACCCACTCCCGAAAAATTTCTTTTCCCATCTCAGTAGGAATCGGGGGCCTTGCCGTCAATATGGGGCGATTTCTTGGATCTAAAGAATTGTGGGGTATTTTATCTCCGGGGGCCATCTATTGCAGGGTACGTGACCCATCGGGAAAATTCCTGTTGATTTTCAATTGTTCATGAACGGAACGGCCCCCAACAACTAGATTTCGGTTGGGGCCATATGGAAAAATGTTATATCAGGGAAATGGCCTGAGACGACTCGTTAAGTTTTGAAGGGGGGGGGCTACTTTGATATGGAAAAAAAATTTTAATATTTTTTCATGGGGATACTGTTCTTTCGATATGATCGGGTGTGAACATTGGATGCCAATATCAATGGTGATAACTTCGATTACCTGTGCTCAGTCACGGAATGGATGCGGTACGAAAAAAAACGTGGAGTCCCACACAATAACTTTGGGTCTCTAGTTGCTGTTATGAATGTTCATATGACGAAAATTGTGAATATTTACCCGATAATTATAAGATGTTCGCGTATGGCAGCAATTCAGAAAATATTTTTCCACCATTGTTGCTTAATGAAATCATGCGGATGTTACTGTGGTATTTATTTTTTGGAGACGAAAAGCACGTAGAGACCTTAACAGGAGTTTAGGCGGTACTTGTGCTGTTGGAACTTTTGGGTTTGGGAATATCGAAATACCTGCTTTACGAAGAACTAGATATTATATATATATATATGTATGCTTAACCATATATATATATAATATATCTCTCTATATATATATATATCTAAAACTAGGTTAGGAAACCTGAAAAACCAATTTTTTCTTTTTTCCTTTGAGTTTTGATCAATGGGAAATGTATGTAAAGAGATACTGGTGTTTATTAGGCTTTTCGAAATGCTGTTCATTATCAAGACGTAAAAAAGACAAAATCCGTTCCTTAATAGTATATCTCTTTTTATGGAGCTATGCAAAAAACTTACTAAACTCCAAGGTTGCTAACAGAGAATCAGTTTTACATCACCGATAAATCTTTGCAAAATCAGTTTAAAAAAAACCCTTCTCGCTGACTACTTCCGTCTCATATTGATGTAAATTCATAATCAGATTGATTCTTGAAATGTCCCACACGTAGTTATCCACACAGTGAATTGTCGAGAGGACATTAACGGAACATGGTCAGAATGATGATGTAATTGGGAACCAATGAGGGGAAGAGCACATGTTTATACTCTTCGAGCGAATCATATGGCGGGTCAATTCTAGAAAGTTTTAGGGACGCTTTGCTTCTTGTCAAAATTTCAGTGGAAGTAGTTGCCATAACTCTCCTTGAGATTTGCAATATCGGAACGATTTATTCATGCAATTAGGTTGATTATTTGTATTTCTAGAGGTTCTTTATGGTTGACTTCGCTTGGCGAAATGCTGGGATTGGCTGAAATTGCTAAAATGGTTGGAGTTTAAATCAGATTCTCTACAAGGTACACGTTTTGTTGTTTAAATTACGATCACTCTTATGGGCGTAATGCGGCTGATGGAGATTTCCTTCACTGAATTTTGAGAGATGTTTACTTATTCGCCGTAGCCAGCAAAATTATTTCGCCCATACAGATTGTGAGAATTATATCCAATAGGACAAACTTGAAAATTTTATCAAGCCGCATTGCGTCTCATAAAAGGTGATTTATTATTCGCACAGCTATTCTGAAGCGTCGTAAACTCAACATTTAACTTCAATCAATAACAAGAAAGCACAACTTTATTATAAATGTCGCTTCATCAATATATCGAACAATTCAATCAGCGTGATCCTAACCTCACTGAATTATTGTTACCGAAAACGAAAGTCGGCCCGCCATGGCAATTCTAACATGTATTCCTGCCGTTCCTATCACCAATCCCTGCGAGTTTCTGACCAATCAAGTCGTATAGTACATATTCAACGAGATTTCGAAAAGATATTTTCTAAATGTTTTAAAGATTTTAACATGACAATGCCCCTATTCGTCGCCACCTCGTCGCCACTGATTTTGATCATGAATATTTCGAAAAGCTAATAAAAGTGCTTCTTTATCTTCAACAGGCTACGACGACGCTCCAGTTTCAATTGAATCCAGTCGAGATTTTCTCTTACTGCCATGTACCTTATATATATATATATATAAAATATATATATATATGCTGTATGTATATAGCCACCAGGGTGTAACTGAATAGGTGTAAAACATTGTTTGGGAGGGTGATTCCTCATCGAAAAGAGATAGGATCTTTCTTATAGAGACCATTTGGAGCATCCATGACCCGATGCAGCCCTTCCGGGGAGTTACATAAAAATTTATTATAGCAATTTTTTTCGCGACGCTACTGAAAAAAAATTTACAATGTTGATGTAGGCGTTTTGCTTCAAAAGGCCACTTGTAGTAATTTATTTGGTTTACCCCTTGGTTTGTAGGGTGAAAAACGCAGCCTAATTTATTTCCCATGATAGCAACTTTTTTGTCTTGTTTACCATTTAAGAATTTGGCTTTGATAGCCTGTTTCATTCTAAACAAAAAATGTCTCTTGGGTTTTGCTTGCAAAATAAAACCAGTAAGCAGCAAAACATTTATTTTACGAACAACTGCAGGAGATGCGTATCTCGTCATAAATTAGAAATGCAGAACTGAAATCTGTCACCGGTAGGTCGGCGCTATTAGCGATGATGACGGTGTAGATTGGTATGGCAGCTGGCCAGTTTGGAATTTTCAATTGAATTAATACTAATTTGTTTGTTCTGTTGTTGTTACTTTATTCAGTTAAGCATTAAATAGGCTAAGCATACAAATGAGGAAATGGCTACAGTGTGCATTACCGTTTACGGTCTGCCATCGCGGGGAATGGGTTAGGAAGCTACAGAGATGTCGCGAAATGTTACGCATCTCAACTGACATCCTTGCATAGAATATTTGCTCGACTTCATCAACGGAAATTACACGAGAATATGGTTCGTTACCGACGAAGGCACGCGGGATTGGCGATTCGCCATCGAGAAATACGAACACCACACGAAGCGGGGAAGCGGTGCTTAATTTGATTTGAAGAACAACCTACTACCAGTGCTAGAAGATTGCTTTCCGGCTAAATGTGTTGATCATATGACGGTATTTCAGATTTTAAAGACAACTCTTATGCACTTACCTCTGCAGCTTGAAGAGTTTTGGAGCGCACAATACCGCGGAACTTTCCAGAACCGTCTTGAATTTTACGGTTAGTGCTGGAAATCAGTTAAGAAGAATTGTGACTTTCTGAGAGAGACGATAGAATTTACAGACAGATGTAGTTTTCTCTCCAGGACAAGATTAATAATTTTTCCATAGTGATACCGCATATATGGGCGTTAATCTCGCTATTGTCGAAACTAATGGTAAAAATCAAAATTGGTTTCTTAACAACATTGAGCTCCGGAGTTATTAGGGATGGTTCGTGGAGCCTCTATTTTCTACCCTCGATTGAAATGGTGAGGCATACGTTCAATTTTTAAGAGAGATTAAGCATCCAATACTGCTGGAGGAAGTTCCTTTGGGCGATCAGAAGGGGAAATGTTTTTATGCATGGGGCTACCATTTTGAATCAAGTAGCATTCAGCATTTACTTCAAACCTTATGCAAATCAGTGGATAGATGAGGAGGGACCGCATAAATGGCCCGCTCGATCCCCGGATCTCAATCCTCTCGATTTCTCTATTTGGGGCCATTCACAGCATTTGGTATATCGTACTCCTGTTCGCGATGTAGAGGACTTAAGAAACCGCATCATCGATGCGGCAGGGTAATCAGAGAGACTCCAGGAATATTTGAGCGAATACGTGGCTCAATGCGCCGACGTCTAGACGCATGCGTAATGTTTGAAGGTAGACATATTGAACATTCACTATGATTTCTACATGTTGTGTGTTTTGTTATTAATAACTTAGTTTTGTTTATTACCCTTTAATCGTTTAATGCAGGTACTAACTACAAAATAACAATAAATCCAGTTCGCATTTATGACGATGTATCTCTGTAGTTGTTCGTAAAATAATGTTTTGCTGCTTACTGGTTTATTTTGGGCAAAAAACCCAAGAGACATTTTTTGTTTAGAATGAAACAGGCTATCGAAATAAATTTTTAAATGGTAAACAAATAATAGACAAAAGTTACATTGGAAATAAATTTTAGGGTTGCGTTTTTCACCTTACAACCATGGGGTAAACCAAATAAATTACTGGCTAAGTGTCTTTTTGGTAGTACAAAACGTCAGGTTAATTTCAATATTGTAACTTTTTCAGTGCTTGTGAAAAAAATTGTTATACAAATTTTATGTACCCCCTTTAAGGGGCTGTATCTTAACAAGGGATGCTCCAATGAAGTTTCTTTATATGAAAGATCCTATCTTTTTTTCGATGAGGAATCACCTCCTTAAATGTTTTACACTTATTCAGTTACACCCTGTATATATATATATATATATATGAATGGAAAAAAACATGGTATGCATTTCAAAGTGACTGCGCAAGAGGTTAAGAACAGAATGAAATTATTTTCAGCTGTTAATTTCTCAAATGCTGTTTCACCAATGAAGTTTCAACACATCATTATACTTTTTTCTATTATTCAGTCACACGGTTCTACAAGTAATGACATTAATGAACTCCGTCGAGAATTATTTTATTATCCTTCCTTTGGGTGTCTTATCAGACTGAAAAATACACCCTCCTCGAATTGTAATTAGGTTTCCTGAATTTTTTATAATTTGGTATGCTCAACTTTCATTTGCATTACGATGGCTTCACCCAATTTCATTATGCCTATAGCTGATCATAGGTGATGAGTCGGTTGACAGAGTCTCACTATGACATTTTCATTTATTTATGCCTTCGACCTGTAAACCAAAATCTCTGGATATCCCCAATACTGACTTCCAAATGACTATTGTTCTCCCCAGAACAGAAAAATCCGACGAAAATATGATATATAATTTTTTTTAACAAATAATAAAACCGACGAAAGAATAAACTAAGAAGCAAATAAAAACTTTTTAACAAAAAATGAAACCGACGGAAAAAAAAAACTGAGAAGCTAAAAATAACCCTTCTTAGTCTTATTAACTGACCTCTTAAACTAATGTAAGTAAATAATTTTGAGTCGGCGCCAGACAAGCTAGCAATTGAATTAGTTTTAGCGTAATATGATGGCAGCGAGATGCGCGGTAGCGTTTTGATAATTCTTTTAGGAGACATTTAATGATCTTCGTTGATTGTTTGATTGGCGTTGACTCAAAATTATTTACTTACATTACATAAGAAGCTTAGTTATTGAAACTAAGAAGGGTTATCTTTTACTTTTCAATTTTTTTTTCGTCGGTTTCATTTTTTGTTGAAAAGTTTTTTTTCTTAATTTTTTGTAGCGGAAATCTACTGATTCTCACTAACTCAGTTACCAATTGAGGCATCCATTATGTTGTAGTGTTATCAGAGCTACATATGTGTGCCAAGTTTCAAGAGATCGGTTCGCACGTGGAAAATCAATCATCCACCATGTGTATACCCTTAGGGGCGAATTATCCTTTTTCATATTCAAATATGACCAACTCTGGAATTTACTCTATACAATAAAGGAAGAATCATCTGAATCGGATAACCCAGTACAAAGTTATGCCTGATAGAATCGGTAAACGGGCGAAAATTTAGGGGGTGCGAGATCATTATCCCCCATTTTGCTACCCTTAGGGTGGACATTTCTTTTTCAATTCCAAATGGGACCAACTTCGAAGTACACACTATCCAATGAAAGAAGAATCGTCGAAAATGGACTACTCTGTGAAAAGTTATGCGTGGTCATACATAAAAAAAAAATACGCGTCGACTAGAGAACCTCCTCCTTTTTTATTTCGTCGGTTGAAAATTCATATTCGCTAAATTCAGTACCGACCTATTTGGAATTCCGAATGTCAATTCTGCCATCCATAGTTCTCGTTGGCATAAAGCGTACTTCATGTTTTGTCTCACAACTTTCTCCAGTAACTGAAACTATGGGAGAAAACAAAATACTACTGCAAAAAAATTCAGTTTCATATATGAATTCTTCAGATATTTCGAGGGTAGTTGCAATCCATCGAAATACAAATTTTCATTACACACCTTCTCCTGGAACGATGTTGCGAAATTCCAACTCTCTTTTACCGATACTCTTCGAGATATAGCCTATTATATGATAGTTTCTGCCGGCAAGTAGCAAAACTTAGATATGAGAAACATGTTCCTTTGGACAAACGAATACAAGGAAAATGACGTATTTTGACAATTATTAAAATAGTTCAGTTGTTGAAAGTTCAATTATTCTGGGGTAGTTAGTTTCAATACCATCGAATTCGAATTGTGTGAATGTGTTCTCAATAGGTATGGAATGTTATTCTCAGGCAAAACTCAATTTTTCTTTCACCGATATCGTTCAAAATACAACCTGTTGCATGGAAGGGGTAGTGTTTACGGCATAGGGTTCAAATTTTGGGTTTGAAAGAATGTATCCCTAGGCAAAATGACACTGAATGAAAATATGCGTGTTCTGCCGTTTTTTTAATTAAGAGCTCCTAACATTAAAAATATTCAAATATTCCGGGCAAAAATTGAAATAAAAATAACCTGTGTTGTCTTTTTTCAATTGAAAGTTCCATAAAAAATATTTGAATATTATTGACATAAGCACACAAACCTCAGAGTTCTGTGCATGAGCTCTGGTTTATTAAACCTATTCTTATTTTGGAAAATTACCTTCAAATATTTGTTTTTACAAGAAATGTTCTTCCTTTCGATAATTTTAAAATGAAAATGGTCCAGAAATAATTTGAGTACTTGTTATATTTTAAAATTATTCAAATATCTGGGGGGTACTTTTATTATCTCATAATTCAAAATTTGGAAAATATTTTCTCAGTACGTACCCACCCCCAAAATGTAACCCTCTTGCACAATTTCATCCTACCATCAAACTGTATCTCCCTGTCTAAGAGACATAAATTGTCCATAACTGTTGGTAGAGCCTGAGGTTCGAAATTCAGACATCTGTAATGCTCCCTATTGCAGAAGCAAATCGATTCTTCGGGCCACACAGTCTCGGCAGAAGGAATTCGACCAAACGAATCTGAAATACAGGCTTACTGAGACTAGCCGCGACCAGAAGATGAGCATGAGATGGAAAGAAGGTCTTTGTACTCATATCGCCAATTTGTGTATCGTGTATCCCCTATGTGAGTTAACAAGAGATCGGGTCAACTTCCACTAGTCTATCGAAAGGTATAAAGCTCTCCACAAGTTGGATGCAGCGCTTTATTCAAATTCACTGTTGGCATACCCACAGTAAAGAGGCCTGTTCATACTGGACACAAATGCGAGGAGTACCGGACTTGGAGCTGTGTTATCATATGTGCAGGATTGTCAGGAAAAAGCCATCGGATAAAACAGCAGGGTGATGTCTTAACCAAGCAGGAACTCGTGATTCCTGACGCTCACTCAGATCATACAGTACTGGGAACTTGGATATGTGATGCTGATGTGATGTGATGATCATCTATTGAACCCATATCTTCCGTTTCTTATATAAAAAAAAAGAATTCGTGTTGTTATAACTGACGAGTACAAACATTCACATACCTGTCACAACTAAAAACGTTTTTTCAGTCTGCTGTGGAAAAAATGCAGTAAAATGCACTTGTCAGAGCGCAAAACCATCCGTTTCACCGTCAAATTCGTTACGACATGGAAGTGCCACTGCTCCCGTAGAGGTCAAGCGACCGGCGACTGAACGAACGGCACCCGTTAGTTGGTAGTAACGACTCGGCAGCAACTGGGAAAACAGGAGCATTTAAAATGCTTTGGAAATGTGTCAACGACCTGGTCGCGGCTACCCGGTCTTAGCCGTCAGCGACTGCGACTTTTGGAGGAAACAAAGGCTTAACGCTCGCCATCGAAATTTTCCACTCGTATTGATTTTCCTTATTCTAACCTTGTTTCACAATATACTGTCATTTGATAATGTTCCATGATATATTTGTGGTAAGTCATGAAAACCTGTATAGGTCCATTACCAGCCAAATAGAATGAGGACTCTATCAGATGATACGTTGAGGTATCACTGGTCTTTCAATTGAATAATAACTTAGTTATAGAATTCAACTTTACTTTTTGATCGCGAGCGGTTGCGAAATTATTTTTCAACTCTATAAATGTCTATACAATTCGGGTGGATTCGAGGAATGCAGAAATAAGTTTTGTGACATAGAAACGCCCAGATAATTTTCAAACTTACCGAAGTATCTGACTGTGGAGACTGTGGATAATCTTGAACCCGGAAGAAATCTTGATCCTGGTAGCACTTTTACTGACGCTATACTTGCTAAAAGACTCATTTATTCATTTGAGATCTAAAACTTTCTATACCCATAATTATTTTTCGGATACTCTCCCGTTCATTTATATAAAAAACACTGTTTGAGCTTGAACAAATAATAACTTCATCAGCTCAGTTTGATGAATTTTTGTGTGGTTCCAGGTCCCTAACATAAGTATAAAATTGTGGACTGATTTTCGAAGCCTATTGTTAATCTTCCTTGCTATTTCAAGTTTCTTATCTGGCGACCAACTGTTACACATCCCTGGTCTCATCAATACATAATTTAGTCTGGTTATCATGGGCAATACCTATCTACGATATACTTCTGACAATCATTTCCCTAACTCACAGAATATATTAATTTCTGGAGAAATACAAAAATTCAATACTTTTCGGGCGAACAGATCAAGAAAAACCACTGTTGGGAAAAAACTTTCTTCTTACCTTTAATTTTTAATCATTACATTATCTCAGAAAAATCTTTTTTCTCTACGTTCACGCAAAAACAAAACTTTATTGAACTATACTTAGTGAAAAAAACTGGTTCTCTATTGCACTAGTGCAATGAAGTGTTTATTTCACTCATCTGTCATTCTACTACAGCGTTTTGTATCATGACAAACATGAACGATCAAATCGACGCCATTTTTAGTCTATGTTTGTAATATTGTATAACATTTTGAATAATTGCTTATTTTATATTATTTTCAATCATATCAATTGCATACTGGATTACGAAATTACTAGAAAATGCAATTTATCAAAAATTAAGTTTGAGTTGAATTGTTCCTAACTTTCTCAATGCAAATCGATAGTGCTAATTAATTATGAAATATTTTGCTATTAAATTGCGCTTTTTATTTTCCCACACTAAGTGCACCTGAATAAAACATTTTTTTACTTTTGCATGAACGTAGAAAAAGTATTGTGTGCAACTCGTGCAAAAAGTGTTTATTGCACTTCATGTCGAGTGCAATAAACACTTTCTTTTTGCACTTGTTGCATAAATAACTATCAACCCATCATCCCCATACATGGAATGGGAATTCATGACGATATATCAACTGTTGCCTCGATTTCTGTCGGTGAACAAAAATAATTCCTTGTGATCTAATCGACCACCTGTTTTGTGAACACCATTCCATACTTCTTGCGTCTCTGCCCGAAAATGTGTTCGTAAAAAGCCCATCCAAATGATTTGTGAAGTTGTTCCTTTGGAAACCGTCTGAAGAAATAAACATATGTCTGTAAACTCTCCTCAATGAATTTGAAAACCAATAATCTGGAAATATCTTGTTTTCCGTCCACTGGTTCAGTCATAGTTTCATTGGAAACCGCGAATTTCATCGAATCTTGGGAATGAAATGTTTTCGTTCAAAATTGTTCAACAAAAATTTAAACCGACGAAAAAATCAACTGAAAATCAAATAATAAAATAAACCTCCTTAGTCTTAATGATAATTGAGCTCCTAAATTAATGTGAGTAACTAATTTTGATTCGGTGCCAAACGAAAAATTATCGAAGATCATTATATTACATTGAAGAAGTAATCAAAACGCCGCTAGGCATCTCCCTGCCATCATTTTACGCTTTACCTAATTCAATTGCTAGTTTCTCTGGCGCCGACTCACATTAGTTTGGGAGCTCAATTATCAATAAAAAGTTTAAATTTTTAAATTTTTTGTGGCTGAAATTTACTAATTACTACCTACTCAATTTTTGATTACTTTCAAAATACTTACTTACCTAGCTTACTTCTACTATTAACTGTTAAATAATATGATTATCTACTTCAACTATTTATTGTTAAATAATATAAATTATCTTTGGAAGTTCTGGTTAGTTGATTCCATCACTTTGTATATGATTCCATCCTTTCATAGAATGTCATTATTGTGACGGATGTAGGAGGTTCTGTCAATGTCAACTATAAATATGTGTGCCAATGTTCACAAGTGAAAAATCAGTCATCTCCTATTTTTCTACCCATAGGGGTGGAATATTCCATCCCTAATTAGAATATTACCAATCATGAGGTATACCCTATCTAACGAAAAAATAATCAGCGAAATTGGACATACCAAAAGTTACAAAGGTTAATGGACCAAAATTCAGAAGGTGAACGATCAATATCCTCCATTTTGCTACCCTTAGGGATGGATTGGTCTGTTCAGATCCCAATGGGACCAATTTCGAAGTACAATCTATCCAATGAAAAAAGAACCATCGAAATCGGACTCTTCTGTGAAAAGTTATGCGTGGTCATACAAAAAAAATATACGCGTCGACTAGAGAACCTCCTTCTTTTTGGTTTCGTCGGTTGAAAGCAGATACCATGCGTTTTTACAGGGCTTACATTCTGAAACTATTACATCAAAGTAGATTTTGCAAAAATCCAATGTGTGAAATCAGCTTATATAGATATATGTTCTGTTACTTGCATGGGGTATCAGAGTAGAAAATTGGTTAATAGTGGAAAAGCGCCCGTTCACCAACCCCCGCCCCCTCTGTTCTTCCTATGTTTACTACCCTCATATGAATGGTTTTTTTGAAGGACAAATTAGCAATGAGCACATAATTCATATAGATATCGTAATGTGAAAATTTCGTTTTCAATGGACCGGCCATCAATCCAAGGAGGTTTTTTTTCTTGTCGAAATCCCGATATAATTCAAATTTTGATATCATATCTGCCAAAGTATCGTACAGGCCCCTTGCAATGATATTTTCCAGTGAAATAATGTAACCGAATGTAATTTGCATTTGAATAACATGAAGGTTGACTATTAAACCAGGGTCGATAATTTTTGAAACAAAAAAAAATAATAGTAGGATGAAACCAATTGAAACAGGGAAAGAATATAACAAAAATAAAAGGAAAAATGATTTACGGGCGATCTGAAGTCGGGAAATGGAAGGGGGTGAGTTTTTAAGGGTAAAAAAACGGTATATCTCGATTTCCGGCAAACCAACAAGTCCTATGGAAAAAAGTTAAATGGCAAAGTTGTAGGTAATGAAAAGATCCACACTTTTTTCACATAACCTCAACATTTATGTGAAAAATTCAAATAACCAAGTTTTTGATTTTTTATTTCTATCTTTTACAAAAAAAAAAAAATTTTCACGAAATTTGGTGAAAATTTACTTTTCCATGTCCCAAACACACTGTAATTTTTTGATTTAACATATTTATTTTTTCACCTTATTTTGACTTAATTTCGAAAAAGCACCCCAATTTTCAATCGAAAATCCTCCCATCAAAATATCAGCTTTTTAAAAAAAATCGGTGGGCTTTTTGTTCGTTGAAATCTCTACTTTCTAATGGTGTAAAAAAAAATACATTACTATGGTAAATGTTCTTAGAAAATGCAATGAAATAACAGGTAGTAAGGCCCTGACCCTCCTAGCCCCTACCCCACTTCTCTATGAAATACCATTTGATGGGCTAACATTTTCCGTAGGTCACTCAGGTATATAAGTTATCTTAAAATAGCAATAAATAGGCATCTACGCATATAATTTGAAGAAGATTCTACAACTTTCTCAAAATATTGTAGATGTCTTATTAAATTTTCTGAATCGAGTTTTTTTCGTTTCTTTTCATTTTCTGAGATCATTTACCAAAGTAATGTATTTTCATTATACTATCAAACTCGCTCAATTGTCTGGAACACCGTAGAAAAGTTGGCGATTTGTCTCTATTTTATAGATATTTTCATGGGCGATGCTCTTCTGAAATATCAACAATCGTTTCTGCTTTGGCAGTCTCTTCGAGACTAACCCGTCAAGTTCAGTCATCACATCCCTCCGTGGTCACTTTGGAGACCTGCAGAACATCACTTTCCAAAGACTCGTTCATCCAACGAACAGCGAGGCTTTGGAACCCATTCCAGGGAGGTGTTCCCCGAGGCATACAACCCAGAAATTTAAGAAAACACCAACTCCTACCTTCTTTCCCTTGGTTCCCACGATGTTCTCTGAAATTACAGGATATCCCTTTTCGTGGGAACAAAAAAAAAAAAAAAAGTAGAGATTTCAACGAACAGAAAGCCCACCGACTTTTTCAAAAAAGCTGAAATTCTGACGGGAGAATTTTCGATTGAAAATGAGGGTTATCATTCAATATTAAGTCAAAATTAGGTACAAAAATAAATATTTTAAATCGAAAAAATTACAGTGTGTTTGGGACATAAAAAGGTAAGTTTTCACCAAATTTCGTGAAATTGTTTTTTTTTGTAAAAGATAAGAATAAAAATCCAAAAACTTGGTTATTTTTCACATAAATGTTCAGGTTATGTGAAAAAAGTGTCGATATAAAAAATGTAGATCTTTTTATTATCTACACCTTTGCCATTTTACTTTTTTCCATAGGACTTGTAGTTTTGCCGGAAATCGAGATAAACTGTTTTTTAGCCTTAAAAACTCACCCCCTTCTACTTCCCGACCTCAGATCGCCCGTAAATTATTTGTCGTTTCATTTTTGTTATATTCTCTTCCTTTCGCAGTGGGTTTCATCCTACTATTATTTTTTTTCACTTTTTAGCATTTCCAAAGGCTTCAGCCCTGGTCTATATTGCTTGTCCACCCTTCAGTAAGTTGTATTGATAAAAGCCACTCATGTTACTATGGTGACTCTTATTGAGGTTTTCGCTGAATTCAAATTGAAGCATTGAAGCAGCGTAGATAAACAAAAGCAAAAACATGTCAGATATCATATAATCAAATACATATCCACGATTCCACTCTATAGATAAATGAACAATTGTAGTGATAACGTAGATAATGGTTCTGCAATATCGGATATCTAATTGCAAATTCTCATAGGGAGTATACAAAATAGGAGTATAAATCAATAATTTGTCGATAAGCCATTCCCACAAAAAATATATTCAGTAAACCTATCCACATTGATCTATATTCTCATACTTTGATGTACATATACAAGCAGCTTTCTTCTACCAGAAAATCACAATTGAAAGATGAATAAGATCTCATTCATAGCAAAAACATACACCATACTGGAAAATAATACGAACGATCAGGGTTATACATTTACAATGATAACGAATAAATTCTACAACCTTTTATTCAACTTCACATTTGTATGTTGGGTTCAAAAAAGTTCAAATCTTGCAAGTTAATTTTCACCCATTTCTAGTCATCCGATAAACGTGAAATTTGGCATGTATCCATAGTTTCAGTGACAATGCATTATTATATAAAAAAAATGACTGCTCCAAGATGACGGACTAGATTTGTGTTTAGGGTCCGATTCGGTTCTAAATTGGTACGTGTGGATAATTTGGGTCGAAGATCATGAATTTCTCCTCAAATTTCATAAAATCAAAATGGCGGCTCCAAGATGGCGAACAGACTCTTTGATTGTGGTACGATTCTATTATAAATTGGTATGTAGGGTTTTCGTGCTCAGATATTATGATTTTTTGTCAAAATCCATGAATCCGAAATGGCGAACGTAATTTGTAATTGTGGTCCGATACAATTCGAAATTAGTATGTGCGGGTTTTCGGGGTCGGACATTATGATTTTTTTGTCAAAATTCATAAATTGACAAGCTTTTGAATCTGTTACTCACGAAATAACCTACGTCACATATCCAAAGCAATTTGTTTCTTTTGTTTTGGGGCAATTGAATGAAAGCTTGTCTTTAAAAATGTTTTTTATTGATTATTTGAATTCATTTACATGTTTTAATTAGCATACGTATTCTGGTTACTACATCTATGGAATTTGATTGATGCTTCAATATTTATTGTTCACAGTTACAACCACACACCACACCAACAAAATGAATGTGTATTTGGTGGTACATCTATACGAGCGTAGTCTGAAAATTTCCCGACCTGAACATGAAGATAGGTAATGTGTTCGCGCATCTTTTGAAAGGACGTCCAAAAACTGCAACCACTGACGATAACGTCGCTGAAGTTCACCAAATGGTGCCAGACGACCATCGAATTGAAGTGAGAGATATAGCACAGAGGCTATGAATATGTCCAAAAAACGTGTTCGTCACATATTTTATGAAGAATCAGACATGAGAAAGCTATTAGCTCATGTTAGACCAAGAATGTGTTCGAATGAACATCTCCAATGCTCCGTTGTCGAAGTTCAGGAACAATAAATCAGAGTTTTGGCACTGATTAATTACTGTAGATGAAACATGGATACACTATCATATCCAAGAACTGGACTGGACTGCTAAGGCATCAATAAAAGCAAAACCAGTTTTTTCGGCTGGGAAAATGATGGCGACTGTTTTTCATTATCATCATCAAGATATGCTTCAATGTCAAAGAATAAAATTTTCAAAGACAAAGCTAATATTTGATCATATAAGTAATAGGTTTGTAAAAATTATAAAAATAATCTGAGATTATGCACATACAGTTAGGTTTTAACTAAATAAGTGGGTAACAATATAAAAATATATTGATATTATCTAAGATACGCCATATACATATACATTTAAGACGTGCAAACCAAAAAATACAAAGTGTGGTAAATGGGCAAGGTTGAATGAAGGACAGTATGTGTGAAAATGAATAAATGAATGAAGACAATGTTACGTATTATGGAGCTATTGAGAAAATTTGTTATAGTCATACAATTTCGTCAGGGGTTATGAGTGAGCTCCCAAGTATGTGGAACTGCGACTAGTTGAAGGTTCAAGTTGAAGTATTCATCTAGGTCAGCTCGTATAGTGATTGTTGTATCGAGATTTTTTTTACCTCTCTTCTGAATCGCCTGAGACATGTAGTTCCTCTAGTGGTTATGGGAAGATGATTATACATTTTAATGCCATTGTATATTATAGAATCTCTAATCAAATTATTAGATGGTCTAGGTAGTCTGATATTATTGTTCTGTCAAGTGTTATATGAATTATGATTTGTTACAAGGAGATTTTTATTTTTATGTATAAGGGTGACAGATTCTTGGATGTATATAGATGTTACCGTAGGTATACTGAGATCAATGAACGGCGTTCTACATGAGTCTCTGGGTCTTTTTTGCCAATATACCCTGAGGCTCTTTTTTGAATAACAAAAACATTTTTGAGCTGGTAAGAACAGCAAGCGCCCCAAAATGCAATCCCATACCTTAGATGAGATTCGATTAGAGCAAAGTACGCTGATCTGGCTGCGTTTATACCCAAATCGTTCGAGATTACTCGAATTGCGTAGCATCCCGAGGACAACTTATTACAGAGATTGTTAATGTGATAATCGAATTTCAGTCTAGAGTCTATACTTAATCCAAGAAAACGTGTCTCTGTTTTGTCGAGGATATTTTCATCCTCCAGTGGTATATCTGGTAGGTTGCAGCATAATGTGAATAAATTAGTTTTTATTATGTTAATCACTAAAGAATTGGAGTCGCACCATTGTTTTATTGTAATCAATTCCCTTTCGATGTTATCTTGCTGTGAATTATCATGCCATAGGAAAGTTGCGTCATCCGCAAATAGAGTGATCTTGGCAGTGATGTTCGAGAGGTTTATATCATCAATGTAGAGCAAAAAGAGGATGGGTCTGAGTACTGAGCCCTGAGGTACTCCCAATTCAATACCAGCCCTATTGGAGTCAGTGCCACAGCGCACTATTTGACTACGATTGCTCAGATAGGATGTTATCCATTCAAGGCCCGAATTTCTAAATCCGAAAATTTCGAGTTTCTGTAGCAGAATACCGTGACTTACGCAATCAAACGCTTTCGAGAAGTAGCAGAATATCGCCGCTGCGTAGTCGCCTGCATTGATATTTCTGTATACTTCCGACATAAAAAAAATAGAGCGTCATTGGTACCTTCGTTAGGCTGAAAGCCAAATTGTTCTAGGCAGATTATGTTGTTAATTAATACGAAGTTTTGAATGCGGATCTTCACTATTTTTTCAATTATTTTAGCTAAGCTAGGGATAAGCGATATGGGCTGGTAATTGGAGGAGTCTCTTTCACTGTCTCCTTTATGGATAGGGATATCCACAGAAGTTTTCAAGACGAGAGGGAAAGTTCCGGTTCTGAACGAGGTGTTGATTAGTTCAACCAAAGCTGTCAAAGCAATATCAGGAAGATTAAGAATGACATTAATTGAAATATCATCTATCCCTGAGTACTTTTTGTTTTTAATATCTTTCAGGATCTCTTTGAGTTCACTGAGGATGGTGTCGAAAAGTTGAAACTCGTTAGCAATATTTATTTTTTCCAAGGTGAGTTTGAAGCTGTAATATTTTGAGTGAGTTTGAGTGCTATATTGCAGAAGTAGGTATTGAGTTCATCGGGCTCAATAGATATAGTCTTCTTTGTTTTAGTTTTGCCTCTTAGTTCGTTGATGATTTTCTAACATTCTTTACTTTTGTTATTCGATTCCTCCAATCTATCTCTGTAGTAAGTATCTTTTGCTAGTTTGAGGACGCTGCGATATATTTTTCTATATTTGAGATTATAGCTGTGGATGAACGGCTCATTGGTGTACTTTCGGATGTTATGTAGAGATTTCATATTTTCAGCTGAAATTTTGATTCCACTAGTTATCCATGATTTTTTTTCTCTTAATTTTGATCTTTTGAATTGGAAATGCTTTCACACAGTTGTTTTTGAGTTTGTCATAGAAATCATTGAATGCTATGTCCGATTTCGTAGTGCAGTCCCAATTGGTTACTCGACATAGGTGTTGAAAATTTTTTGTAATTACTAGGGCTATAGAGTCTGCCGTATTTAAATTTATTTTGAGAGTAAACCTTCTAGTCAATACTCACCGTACTGATGACAGCTTCGTGATCGGATATACCCGAGGGTACGACTGTACATATAACGTTCTCCAAGTTACTTCAAAAGTAATCGATAGTTGTGGCATTCTGTGAGGAGATTCAAGTTGGGGATTCTACATACATATATAAATTAAAGAGTCCAATAGGTTTTGAAGCCTATGTTTCAGAGTGGAAGATTCCGTAAAGTTCATGTTAAAGTCACCTGCGACTATAATTTTGGATGTGTCAGGCAACTCAGAGAGTAAATTATCGAGTTTCTGAATGAATAACATTGCATCCGAGTTTGGAGCTCGGTAAAGGCAAACAATAAAGAGATTCAACCGTTGACAATGGACCAGAGAAAATTCGAAAGTTTTTTCGTCCAATAGAATTTTGTATTTATTTACATTTTTGAAATCGAAATGTGTTAATAACGGGTCTTTTATAAGTACAAGAGTACCCCCATGGATAGTGTTTGTTCTACTATACTTGGAAGCTAGTTCATAACCAAATAAAGTAATATTTTCATTTTCTTTCAACTAGTGTTCAGTAATCATTGAGGTTCTTCATTGAGGTTCATGTATAAGTTTAACTTTATATGGATGTAATTTGTCTTTCCTTAGAATTTTCTGCACAGAACAACGACAGATCTCATTGTTGTCAGGTAATGTTGTGATTGAATAACGAAGATTTTCTTCAATTCCAAGTAATACATTCAATTGAATGTCTTCGGCAACGGTAGGCCTGCCACTCTTGGGCTTATCCCATTGCCAATCTCATTAAATTCATGTGATATTTTGCTTATCGTCGATTTGCTTATCGGTTCTCAAAAATAATATGATATAATAATGCAGTCGACGGTTTTAAAAAACTATGCATCTTTCGAAGTCGTCTTCATTGAGGTTCATGTATAAGTTTAACTTTATGTGGATGTAATTTGTCTTTCCGTAGAATTTTCTGCACAGAACAACGACAGATCTCATTGTTGTCAGGTAATGTTGTAATTGAATAATGAAGATTTTCTTCAATTCCAAGTAATACATTCAATTGAGTGTCTTCGGCAACGGTAGGCCTGCCACTCTTGGGCTTATCCCATTGCCAATCTCAGTACATTCATGTAATATTTTGCTTATCGTCGATTTGCTTATTGGTTCTCAAAAATAATAGGATATAATAATGCAGTCGACGGTTTTAAAAAACTATCATAGTATACTACTTCTCATGTCATTCAAACAGAAGCCCATCAAAATGAACATTTACATAATATCACATATTCGTCGATACCTTACATTCCTGAACTTTCTACGAAATTATAAATGTATTCAAACATGAAAAAAAATTGAAAATTGCACAATATATAATAAAACCATTGGAAAACTTGAATACCAAATTGAAACAAAAAGATCATATCACCGGAAAATCCAACGTGATTCATGAAATTCCTTGTTCAAATTGTAATGAAAAATATTTGGGACAAACAAAAAATTGTTTGAAATCACGAATATCATTACATGAAATCAATTGTAGAACTTCAAGAGAAAACTCTTGTGCCTTAACGAAACATGTCATGGATAACGATCTCATCATGAATTATGATTGTGCCAAAATCTTACATGTTGAAAAAAATTTGAATAAGACTTTTTTTAGAAATGGCTGGAATTAAATTACAATCTGATAATATGAATAAAAAAACTGATATTGATAACTCAAGTAAAATTTACTCGTACCTTTTTTTACAAAAAAAACATTCTCCAAGTGAAAATACCTGAATCAATACACCACTGTATATACCTTATTTTATTTGACATCCATAATAAATGATTGTCTGTCATCAAATTTTCATGTCACAACATTTTTTAAGTTTTCCATTCTACTTATCTGATTATATAATATGTTCCTCAGCTTTGATGTTCAAAGAAAATCTCAAATTGCACAGTATGAATACTATTATTACTTGAATATGTCCATATTTTTACTTTGTAGGCCTCGAAAAAGCAAATAAAGATTTGCGAAAGCTCGGGTAGCAAAAAAGAGTATACCTTCTCCAAGATCGAATCCCCGATAGATACTCATTCTATATATATATATATATATATATATATATATATATATATATATATATATATATATATATATATATATATATATATATATATATATATATATCTTTATATATATAATTCTACTGTACGTGTGTTGTCACTGCACTCTTCCTAAACGGCTGGACCGATTTGAATGAATTTTTTTGTATGCGTTTGGGTGGCGCCCTGGATGATTTAGATTCAAAAATCATCTCCCTAAATGTTAAGGGTGGTCCACCCCTTAATTTATTCTTTTATTTTTCAGAAAAAATGTTGTTTTTATTTTTTTATGATACAACATTCAAAAATACATACAACCCCGAATTTTCAGCCTTCTACGATCAACCCCTATTTTTTTGGCAAGATTTTTATGTTTATTTTGTCATGACTCAAAATAAAAAAAATCATATTACTCTCAATTCACCCTTCTAAGATCAACCCCTATTTTTTTTTCTAGCAAAACAGGATAACGGGAATAACGGGAATAATGGGAATAACGGGATAACGAAAAAACGGGAAACCGGGATAACGGGATGACAGGATGAGAAAATAACGGAAAACGGAATAACGGGATGAATAAAAAACGGGATAACAGGAAAACGGGATAACGGGAATAACGGGGTAACGAAGAAACGGGAAAACGGGATAACGGGATGACAGGATAAGCGGATAAGGTAAAAACGGAATTACGGGATAAAGAAAAAATGGGATAACAGGAAAACGGGATAACGGGAATAACGGAATAACGAAAAAACGGGATAACGGGATGACATGATGAGGGGATAACGGGGAAACGGGATAACGGGGTAAAGACAAAAAGGGATAACAGGAAAATGGGATAACGAGATAACAAGAAAATTTTCGGGAAAATATTTCAGGGAACATAGAAATTTGGACAGGACAACGTCTGTCGGATCCGCTAGTATATATACAGTGCATTCCATTTAAAACGAGCCATCCTGAATAACTTTTGGTACAATGATTTTCAAGAAAAATAAAAAACACGTCAACAATAGTATACAGGGGGACACATTTTGACATATTCACATTTGATGTACTTCCACTATCGACCAGAGCATGTCACAATTTTTTTAATGAATCACCTATATTGTTTCGATTATCAGATGCTCCATGATGAGCAGATTTCAACAAAGTATGAAACATATGGTCTGACGCATATGGTTCGGGAGCTACAAATTATTTTCCATTAGTCCAACGTGCCCTACAACTGCAATAGAAATAGATAGCTTCATCGTTGACAACTCCTGAACGTTTCGGAATTATTGAACACATTTATGGAAACTGGATCTGTTAGCGAAAAAAAGCATAACCGTTCAAGAGTTGTCAACGATGAAGCTATTTCTATTGCAGTTTTAGGGCACGTTGGACTAATGGAAAATAATTTGTAGCTCCCGAACCATATGAGTCAGACCATATGTTTTATACTTTGTTGAAATCTGCTCATCATGGAGCATCTGATAATGCGAAACAATATAGGGTGATCCATTTAAAAAAAATGGTGACATGCTCTGGGGGTGCGATAGTGGAAGTAACATGAAATGTGAATATGTCGAAATGTGTCCCCCTGTATACTATTGTTGAAGTGTTTTTTTATTTTTCCTGGAAATCATTGTACCAAAAGTTATTCAGGGTGGCTCGTTTTAAATGGAATTCACTGTATATTTATATATATGAGGCTTCAGTGATTGGCCTTAATTCGATATCAAACTCCGCAGCATATCTAGTTCGCTATCAATGAAATTATTTTGAATTATTGGTGTCCGGGGTGCTCTGAGTGGTTGGATAAGTGGCATCATTTCTGATGGCGGGGACATAAATGTATGTAATCTGGACTTCAATATATTTGAACAAGTAACCGGAGAGCCTCATAATTGAAATCGCTCGTTGTGTGATTATAGAAATTGAAGGACTAAGAAGATTTCGTTCATAAAATGGGATGAGAAATTATGATAGAGAGTTAATTCACTGAATACCATGTATATTTTCTTTAGCTTGATTGGGATCAGAATGGCTATTGAATTCAAACTATCATTTCAAAATAGTGTTGTGATTCGAAACAGAATTATTTTTGGGATAACACCAATAAAACTCATATGACATACTGAAATCAATATAATTTTTTCCAAATTGAGGTGTGTGACGTGGAGTGTGAATGATGCAATAACTGATTTTTCGATCTCAAACATTGGCGAAGAAACATGACACGAAGTTAACAAAACCACGACACGAGTTCCGCTATACAAAAGTGGAGATAATACTGACTTAACAATCACGATGTTTCATGTTGAATGATAATGGCAGGTAGTAGTAGGTATAGCGAAATAGGTGACGTGGTTTTGTAAACCCAGTTTAGTGAAAATCATTCAGTGAAGTGAGTGTCTTTCGTTCACTTTACTTGAGACTCTTAAAATTTATTTTCGATAAATTCAACGATATTCAGTATCAAACTATTCATTACAAAATACCGGTTCTGAACAGTTTCTGTTTCTGAATGAAATTTTTTCCAAATAGAGTTGAAATTTTTCATTTCATTGAAAACTATTTATTCAGAGTGTGAAGTAGAGTAAATGTTCGAAATGTCACCCTTCAGTATCAATACTGCTTCGAGCCCGTCTCGGTTCAGATGGTCACACTCCTCCGAAAATGATTATATTTTGAAGAGTGATTCCATATTTCTGCATTATTCTCCGATGAGAAATCTGTTCATTTCCAATATGGAAAGAGTAACTTTGAGCGGGCTGGCCGAGCTACCGTCTCTGCATGATCAATCCATCGTCAAGAAGTTACTATTTCACCGTTCTTGAAAACAATCAAAAGATCCTAGTAGAAGTAGAGTCATATCTCCGTTAATAGAAATCGTAGAAACCCCACTCATGTCAGGTCTGATTTCGCGAATTGAACGTAAATGTACCCATGAATCAATCACGCCATAACTA
This sequence comes from Gonioctena quinquepunctata, assembly GCA_018342105.1. Taxonomy (NCBI): domain Eukaryota; kingdom Metazoa; phylum Arthropoda; class Insecta; order Coleoptera; family Chrysomelidae; genus Gonioctena; species Gonioctena quinquepunctata. The sequence goes on from JAFIRS010001713.1 coordinate 51,636, forward strand.
GCAGATAACACCAAGTTTATAACGATGTGTCGCGATGCAAAATACCACCAAGGGATTGACGTAGTATCAGATCACGAGAACTAGATGAAACCAGCCTACCAAAGGAAAGCACTTCCCTGTCTCAGCACTCTAGCCACTGCCTACGACACCCGAAGAGAGAGGTCACCCAGCCGGCTACATCACAAGGAATATTTAGGTGATAAATATCGGAAATAAGTCGATGAACATAAGACTGCGCCGTTCCATGAGAGGGGATAGCAAAATTGGAGTTGGGGCCTTTTCAGAATATCTATCAGATGTAGTTCAATGTCCAGCGTGGCTTTAGCCGGGAAAGTTTTCTGTTAGACATTCACAAAAAATAACTTCATTTTAATCGTGGATTTTTCAATTCACAGAAAAATATTTCTATCAATATTCAATTGAGAATGTTTCCCTTCTCAACATGAATACCCCACAAGAGGTTATCTTGGAAGATAGTGACTAAAGTTTATCTTTCAGTCGCAGATGATTCCACATCTGATTTTATGAACATCCTGTTTATATTTTCAACAAATCAACATTAAGTACTTTCCCAGATCGTGGAAAGATTTTCCATTTAAAATACACGTAGACTTTGTTTTCTTTTCAAATATCTATAACTCAGCGGCATTTCATGCTATCATATCGTATCAAAGTGCGATTTACTCGAGATTACATGCTCTATGAAAGTGCCTATTGCAACGTAGCTGTAATCTGCAACCGTAAGATTGTAGGGGTCACTAAATGTGCATTTTGTAGAAAATTCCTATTTTTTTGACTTTTCTTCATCAATGACTGGATTTATAAAAAAAAAACTTGAGAAAAATTTCTACAAAAAAAGTGCCATAAACCGAATCGCTAAGATTTATATTCCTCGAAATATAAAGCGTTAACTTCGTCGTAATATGAAAAGTTTGATACGATAATTCTAAAAAAATTCATATTACGACAGAGACAACGCTTTATATCTCGAGAGATATCAATCATAGCGATTCGGTTCATTGGACTTTTTTGTAGGAAATTACATTTTCTACAGAAATCTAATTCAGTGACTCACAAGTGCTGATTACAGCTACGTCGCAATGGGCACTTTTGAAGGGCATGTTATCCTGACTAACTCACGCTTCAGTACGATATGATGGAATGAAATGCCGCTGAGTTATAGATATTTGGGAAAAAATAATCAAAGTTCACCTGTATTTTATATGGGAAATCTTCCCATGCTCTGGGAAAGTAAATTGTTAATATTGATAGCTCAAATTTTCAAAATTGTCGTAAAAAAACACCCTTATAATATAAAAAGTGAGACTTCAACAATATCGATAATAGGTGTATATATTTGTTTTCAACCTAGAATTTACATATTATAGGGTATCGAACCATATGGAAGTATCGAAATATATTTGCCACAACAGATTTTTTTTTTGTCAATTGCCTGGTGTATCACGGTTTTTGGGTGTCATGTAGCCATACTTCAATATTTTCTTTCTATTGAAATGCATATATCTGAATTCGAGGGGTAATAAATCGTACAATCTAGGAACTATGGAGTCTTGAGGTACTCCTATGGTAATTTGGACTAGAGTTCAGTGATAATTTATTTTATTGACTTATTTATTTTGCTATCTAAATCGTCTACATCAAAACAATGTATGTTCTCGCATATTTCTCAGGTGGTTATTAGTGAAGTTAATTGACAAAGACGACGGTGATACAGTGATTTTCTTCAAGGGAAATAGTAGTTTTATACAGTAATCTATTGCATTGATAAGGAATCAAGACAAGTGCTGAAAATGATCCGAGTTGTCAAAAATGCTTTGGCCACGATGATCCGATAGGCAAGGTTCAGAAATATCTGTGGTAATCTGGCTCTCTTTAAGGTTTGTCAGAACATTGTTAATGCATAATAATTATTTTGAGATAGTCATCAATGGTGACTTCTAGTCCGAATAAAGTTATAATACACATTAGATCTGACAGAATTACCGTATGTTTTTTGAAGTCAACATTGAAATCAACCATTATAATGATATGGGTATATCGAGCAGAGAAAAAAACTCAATACATCTTCAAGCTCTGAGAAATAAGTCAAGGTCACCATTTGGTGGCGATCTATAAAATTCTACAATGGCATATTTGGCACTAGTTAATTCGATACCACAGAATTCGGCATGTATTTCAATGCAGTAATCGTCGAAATTAATTCGTTCAAAGATAATAACATAGCTACACCACCATGTGTTCCATACTTCCTGCAAAAGAACGAAGCTAATATATGATTTTTGAAAAAACTCTGTTCAAATTTTCCTTGCTCAATCAGTGTTCCCAAGGCATAGATAGTACTGAGGAATCGTTATCCTCGACACATGCAAAATACCCACCTTCGCGATATTATTTTTAGGTCATTTTATTGGGTAATTTTCCGCTATACGTTTTGCCTTTGCGCTTCATTCTTCAGGAAAAAACGGAAATGACTACATACAGTGTGATATATACAGTGGGTCCCAGCTGAAACTTGTCACACCACTATATAGTGAAAACAATCACCCATAATACCTATGCCAAAAATTAAATAGCCAATAGGATTTAATGATCTACTGTTCTTTCCAAAAATATTGGAAAAAGCCGTGGCGGTTCTCACATAGAATGTAGCACATGTTTATAATGATATCCCAAACAATTCCAAAAGCAAAAGCATTGCATCTTTAATTCGAAAAAACTTTCTAATTAATTAAAATTGTAAGTATCTAACTTTGATTTCATTAGCTTGTTTACAAGGTACTAAATGACAATTATTTGTTTTCAATGCTTAGATTTTAGATTACTTCAGCAACAGTCTATAAGGTAGTATATAGTATTGTATAATTCGTATTGTATCACATATAATACATATTTAGGGTGTTTTTTCACGAATATTTTTTTATTTTTTGCTTTCAACCGAAAAGTGTGTAGGAAATGTAAAAAAAAATCATTCCTGAAAATTTGAGTTTTTAATATCAACATTAAGTACTTTCCCAGATCGTGGAAAGATTTCCCATTCAAAATACACGTTAACTTTGTTTTCTTTTCAAATAGCTATGACTCAGCGGCATTTCATGCTATCATATCGTATCAAAGTGCGATTTACTCGAGATTACATGCTCTATAAAAGTGTCTATTGTAACGTAGCTGTAATCTGCATCTGTGAGAGTGTAGGGGTCACTAAATGTGCATTTTGTAGAAAATTCGAATTTTTTTGACTTTTCTTCATCAATGACTAGATTTATTAAAAAAAACTTGAGACAAATTTCTACAAAAAAAGTTCCATAAACCGAATCGCTAAGATTTATATTCCTCGAGATATAAAGCGTTAACTTCGTCGTAATATGAAAAGTTTGATTCGATAATTCTAAAAAATTTCATATTACGACAGAGACAACGCTTTATATCTCGGGAGATATCAATCATAGCGATTCGGTTCATTGGACTTTTTTGTAGGAAATTACATTTTCTACAGAAATCCAATTCAGTGACTTACAAGTGCAGATTACAGCTACCTCGCAATGGGCACTTTTGTAGAGCATGTAATCCTGACAAACTCACGCTTCAGTACGATATGATGGAATGAAACGCCGCTGAGTTATAGATATTTGCGAAAAAATAATCAAAGTTCACCTGTATTTTATATGGAAAATCTTCCCATGCTCTGGGAAATGAAACTGTTAATATTGATAGCTCAAATTTTCAAGTTTTTTTTTTTAACATTTTCAACAAAATTTTCTGATTGGAGCAAAAACAAAAGAATTGTCGTAAAAAACACCCTTATAATATAAAAAGGTTTTTTGTATAGCATAGATTGAAATGTAGTAATTGCTGAAATTAGTATGATAACTGGTGCAAGAGGAAGAATGGATGGTCGATCCAATCTTGTTACCTCTTGGCAGATAGTGATAACTATTATTGTTCTCAATTGCTAAGCCGGTCAATGAATCAATTTATTATTATTATTATATCCGAAATCTAGGAAATAGTGGAAATCGCTCAAACACGTCGATTTTCATTTCGAAATAAACTCTTCCACCAAATACGTCGTCATTGTGCTATGAACACCCTCACCCCCAATACCCCCTAATTCGGAATCTTCGATAGGACTTGCATACTTGTGATACATCATTTTGAAGGAAATTCAATTGAAAACACATCGGTGTATTGCAATTGAATGAATCAATTGTGGAAGTTTCAATGAAAAATTAGTTTAAATCAAAATAAATATTTTTTTGTCATCAACTGAAATGTTATCACATGAAGGCTTAAAATATAAACAATTATTTTCTTTATAGACTTATAAGCGATATTCAAAATGTCACACATTTCTCAACATTCCTGGAATCACTCTAAGACACTCATCTACAATTCTTATGCGTCGATCATCAAGGGAAATGGGCTGTGTGATATAAACTCTGGATTTCAAATGACCCCATAAAAAAAGTCTGGAGGGGATAAAACAGGTCCATTCTAATGGTCCTTGCCTTCCAATCCATATTTCTGTAGAATTGTCATTTGAAAATCATCGTTCACGTGCAACAGAATGTGGAGGAGCTCCATCTTTTTGGAAGTTGAGCTGACCTTCAAGTGGATTATCATCGTCTTCAAGTAGCGGTAGAGTGATTGTGTGGTTTGGAACCTGCAATAGGATCTGCCAAAATCCCAGACCAAACATTCAATTTCTGGGGTGTTTGTCAATGAGTTTCCCTGTACCAATGTGGATATACATCATTTCAGTATCTGCAGTTGTGCGTTTTTACATGTCCTATGGATATGTGAGGTTATTACAAACTAAAATAACTGAAAAATACAATCATTGAATAGAATTAACAAGTAACATACAAAATAAATATTAAAAAACATGAGGTACGGCATGGGGCTAAACGTTAAAAGAATTAAAAACATTGGGAGATGAAGGACGAAGATGAAAGATAAGAGATGCAAGGTAGGAAGGTTCGAACAATTGAGAAGGTAGGTATATATATATATATATATATATATATATATATATATATATATGTATATATATATATATATATATATATTTATATATAAATTTTTATGTCAGATGTTATAACAAATTATTTTGTTTTTTTCCCCTATTGGGTCCATTTGTTATGTTATGTGTTATAACAAATTATTTTTTATTATTTCGCCCCACTTTTTTGGGTGCCAATTGTAATATAATGATAATTTGCAAATATAAATTGTTGTTATAAAATGAAGATTGCTAATAATTTCCACTATTCGTTGTGAGCCAAATTGTTTTGATATAGATGAGTATTTTCGCCCTGTATAATATGTTTTGATGTAATAATAATTGCTAGCTAACGTCACAGTTCTCTCGTCACGTTGCTGCCAATTGTTATCATTTTTCTTACCACGACTAAACTCAGTTGGTACGCCTCTCATCTCAGATAGCCGGTTCAGGCAATAGAGCCACTATTCTGGTCTTGATGTCAATTTCTGTGTTTATAAATATGATTGCTGATAATTCTGGAAAACAAAACGACAAAGTATCAAAAAGCAATTATTTCCTTTATTCAGGAAAACTTAAATTAATCTGGCCTACGATAAATAACTTATTCTATTGTCAATCTACAAATTTTCATGGATAATCATGGGAAACAGGTCATGGATAAATAGACACAACCTCACTTCTGCCTTGAACGTGAAAATTTCTTTAATAGTTCAAAATCAAATGAAATAAAGTTCTTCTGATGAGATATGAGTTATTAGTGAAGTTGTTCAGTTCGTAATGTGCACTAGGAAAGTTTATACCTGACGCTGGAACTGTCGCTGTTCAATATACACCCAGAATTTGGATTCTCTCCCAATCCAATGCTCTCAGGAACTCCAATACCAAAAGAAGGAACCATACAAATTCAGCAATCAGCTTTGGAATATTTGTATATGGTGTACAAATAAGGTAATGTTGATATTCTGCTTATAATGTTGAAATTATTGAATTTTTACCTTTCTCCCAAATAAAACGTGGCATTCGTTTTCAATTTATTTTCGATCTCCTCGTGGCTTTGTTTTCCGTTACTTGGATACCATCTTTTCCCTCATTCCTTTTGATTTGAATTTTTGAATTCGCGCACTATGTTCTCACATTTTCACTGTTTGGGGTTATTTGTCAAAACTTATAAATGAATCTATTTTTCCTTTCTCACAGACTATTTACAATATTCAATCATAATTCTCTCTGACACTTTTTCGTTCTTATATTCTCACAATTTCAAATCTTACATTTGACCATACTGTTCCCTGATTGGCTATTGTCATCAGGAAGTTTGTTGTTCTCCCACTGGCTATTTTAGTTACATACAATTTCATATACTGTATGTTTCAAGCTTATCATTTTGTTTATCACATTTTATTCAGGATGATTTTGTAAATCTAGACCTTTCTTGTTGTCTTTTGAATAATTATGGGTTGTAATCATTATGACAGTGTATGAAATTGATTGTATTATAGTATTTGAATATTTTAATCTATTCATATTATACAGAGGCTTAATAAAAGATATAGAATTTCAAAATTATGTAAAAACAATCTCTTGAAACTAATAGCTATTAAGTAATTATTCTTTTTGTGGTTTTTTTCCTTTTAATATATATATAACTGGTTTTCCATAACATAACAATATATATATATATATATATATATATATATATATATATATTTTCTCAATCTAGAATTAACATATTATAGGGTATCGAACCAGATCGAAGTATCGAAAGATATTTGCCACTACAGATTTTTTTTTTGTCAATTGCCTGGTGTATCGTAGTTCTCGGTGTGTCATGTAGCCATACTCCAATATTTTCTGACTATTGAAATGCATATATCTGAATTCGAGGGGTAATGAATCGTACAATCTACCTATTGTTTTGATAACTCTTTTCTTTTCTGTGGTAACATTTTTATTTCTCGTGTTATAACTATGAGGATTATGAGAGATGTTATTTCTTTATTTTTATGTTCATGTACTAATATCGCTTAAGCATAGAACTGTCGCAAATCAAGTTTTTCCGACTCTATGAAAAGAGGTCACTATTATAAGTTTCAGGTCCCCTACATATTATTTTTGAAATATGTTTCTGTATAGGTTCTAACTCTTTCAGATAATTATTTTGAACAATTTCCCAGCCAATTATGACGATTGCTATATGTGAATGTACAAGTGAATAATATAAATTTGACAAGCAATATATGTTCAAGTTTCTGAGATATCTGTACTTCGGTAATAGCATTCTAATCTTTTTAACGATATAATTTATTTGCGTATCCCACCTGAAATGTTTATCAATCATTATGCCGAGATAATTTATTTGGTCAGATTTTTCATTATATACGGTTTCATTTCTGTAATGTGTTTCCAGTGCATTACCATTGGTTGATATTTATTATATGAGCTGAGTTCTCAGTATATTGTCCATCAGGTGACTCGTGGTGAATCACTGTTCAATACGAGAAAAATCTTCTGCTTTCGTCTTCGCATCATCCCAAAAATTAGCCTTATAGAGTCCTACTGTGTCATCGGCAAACTGAGCAAAATTCTCCCACCGTTTGTTTCCAGAAGGTCAGTTATATAGAGGTCGTATAATATAGGACCCAAAACTGTGCCCTGTGGTACGCCATTTTTGATTATTCGACCTCTACTCAATGATCCCTCCACTTCCACGTATTGTTGTCGATCTGACAAATAGGCTTCGATTAGATTCAGAGCATTGCCTCTGAAGCCTATTCTTTTAGGTTTTGCAATTGAACTTTCATGGCTTACTGTGTCGAAGGATTTTCCGGATCGACGAAAATACCCATTCACTTTTTTTCAAGGTATTCATGAATTTTATTTTTGACATATGTCATCTCCAAATCCAAACTCTTTTTCTGACCTTATATTGTATTTATCAGTAAAATTTGGTATTTTTAATTCTATGATTTTTTCTATGATATTGGATAGTGTCGAAATGAGGGATATCGGTCTGTAATTCACCACATCTGTTTTATTTCCAGTTTTATGCATAGGTTTGGTTATATCGATTTTCGAATCCTTAGCAAATATCCCACTCTCAAATACTGTGTTCGTTAAGTGTGTTATATTTTCAGATATTATCTCACTAACTTCTAGAAAAAGTTCATTTGTCAGACCGTCCATTTCCAGTGCTTTTTTTTCAGATTGAACGTTGTCGATTCAACTTCTGTGTGGTTGGTTGGAAAAAGATATACGGTCTCATTTCGGATTTCAGGAAGGTTATTCAATAACTGCAGCACTTTCAGGTGATTTAATATCCATAATTTGATTCAATGTCATGGAATCCTGATTTTTTTTTACAGTGACCTAAAGGACTTTGGATGAGGACTTGTTTGGGTTCATTTTTCTCGTGTAATGATGAATTTTGGATTTTTTCAATAATGCTGTTAATTTTTTTCGATAATTTATGTATTCTGATTGGATTGCCAAGTAATTGGGATTTTGTTTCACAATTTTATGTAGTTCCTTCCATCCAGATTTCTTCATAGTTTTCTCATATACTTCTATTTTTTAAGTATTGTTATCGAAATTTTTTCAAGGTTTTCTATTGCAGAGAATTTATACCACTGTTAATTTTTCATCTTCAGTTTTTCATAGTTTATGTGATTATTATATATTGTTTCACAGGATTTTTCATTTCGTATCTTCATATTTATTTTTGTTATAGTAGCAAAGTTATCTGTTATTTTCAATTCATATATAATTGTTACAAAAAAGTAGGTGGGATATTTAAAAATATGATCTATACAACTATTAAAGCCATTTACATATCTTGTTGTTTTATTTCATCAGTCTTCAAAATATTTATTCCGATACCTTCAATGAGTGCGTTGTTATTAGCGGTATTATCATGTTCCATACTTCTCAGATAGCATTATTGAACTGTTTTCGCTAAGTTGAAGGTGGCCCATATATTGCTAGTATCCTTATTACCTTTTTCAATTGCCGAATAGTGATATTCAACATCTCTATGTCACCAATATTATCATATGAATATGTTTTCTCAAGGCTTATTTTCAATATTATTCATATAGTTAAAGTGTTTTAGAGATTTTGGATTCAACCCCTAAAAGGGTGAAATGAGGGGTTAAATGGGGATTGGAAGTTTGTATAAGGTTTGCGTTGATTTCCACGTTAGAGTCATGAAAATTGGTATGTAAGGTATTCGTTGCAAATGAAAAAATACTTGTTTCAGTATTTTCAGGAATCAATTCCCTAAAGGGGTAAATAGGGTGAACGTTTGCATGTCGGTTTCATTTGTTTTTGAGGTAGGCTCAATAAAATGTTATTTGAGGTCTTTGTTACAAATAATGAAATATATGTTCCAATGTTTTCAGAAATTCAATCCCTAAAGGGGTGACAGTTTGTAGGAGGGTTCCGTTAGGATTTGAGTTAGGGTCATAAAAATTGGTATCTGAGGTCTTCATTATGGATAGAAAATATGCATGTACCAGTGTTTTCAAACATTTTCATGATGGTTCCGTTAGTTATCATCTAAGGGTTACGAGAATTGGTGTTTTGGTTTTCTATTACAAATAAATGAATCGTCTATAACCTGATTTGGAAATAACGCCCCTAGATGGCTAAAAAAGTGTGAGTGAAATTGCTGTCAAATGAATTATGCCACCCAAACGAGATAACGGGGTACGGGATAACGGGAAGCGGGCAAAGTCACAGGTATAAGCTAGATGGAACAACACAAATGATAAGATAGCAGGAAGAATTCAATTCTGAACGGACGGGGTCGCGGGCACAAGCTAGTAAACTATATTTTTACAAGCTTTTATTTAGTTTCACTTGTTAGTTCGTTAATTATTTTGGGTCAAATCTTGCAAGGGAATTTTGACCGACTTCGTCCGATAAACTTAAAATTTGGCAGATGTTCATAATTCCGGAGACAATGCATTATGGAATTTGTTAGAGAAAAACAAAATGGCGGTTCCAAGATGGCGGACGAGTTTTGTTATTATGTCCAATTTAATTGAAAATTGGTATGCGGGGGTTTTTGGAGATCATGAATTTTTTGTCGAAATTCATGAATTCAAGATGGAGGACGAGTTTTGTGATTATGGTCCGATTAGATTCAAAATTGGTAAGCGGGGGTTTTCGGGATCGGAGATAAGGAATTTTCTGTCCAAATCTATAAATTCAAGATGGCGACTTCAGGATAATGGACGAGTCTTGTGATTATGGTCAGATTCTATTCAAAATTGGTGTATGGGAGTTTTTGGGTCGTAGATCCTGATTTCTTTCAGCTCCAAACTTACAGGGAAGAGACCTTGTAATAACGAAGCCCTATTAGAAATGGATAGATTAAGGCGAGATAACTAAAAAACAAAAATTGAATAATTTTTGAAAGAAAGACAAGCTTTTTTTCAAGCCGTGTATAAAATGAGTTAAAGGCGTCGCTAACAATGATTTAATTATTTTTCGTTGAATTATTTAGTTTCAAAAAGCTTGTCGCGTGAATTGAAATAAAATCAATACTTCGGAAAGTTGTTACTTACCAGCCAAACATTGTCCATTGAAATTAATGGCTACCTAATTTAATGAACACTGCGCGCGACAAGCTTTTTGAAACCAAATAATTCAACAAAAAATAATTAAATCATTGTCAGCGAAGTTTATACGTTTCAGTACACGTTTTAAATGTTTTAAAACGGTTTTTTTATTAGTTATTTTTTTTCTATTAATTGATTTAGAAAGTTTGCTGTTATATTAGGGTCAGTTTGGCACAGGACAGGTCATATTAAAGAACTGAGATACGAGGGTGTATTCATGAAAGATGTTACCAAATTTGAGTTTCTATGATCTTCAGTTATATAGTTCTTTGACTTTCTATGAGAATTATAATCGTGAATTCCACCCAATTCGAAAGAGCCCAATGGAAATCTCATATGATTTCATGAAATATTTTATTAATGAATACTTCCTGTCGTACAGTGGACATATCCCAATTCTCATAAACGAACAAGGTTTCTCTACAAATAACCCGAAATAATCGTGAGATAAATGAATTCATGAGGAGTATGATCCTGTATTATCAGGAAATAACCATAGATGAAAATTGAATTGGAAACCATGTTCGGTTAAATTGGAACAGCCACTACTCCTACGCTTCCTTCTAATACAATTTATGAGACACTTCAGTATTACGGAATGGAACTTCGTTATCCACCTCAGTGTCTCCAGAATTTCTTATCTGCTTTCCACATTCTTGACGTCTTTAATATATTGATGTTCCCAGACGATGTTAATCATTTACTGGACCCATTTTCCTCCATGAAAATATAAAAAATCTGATAATAATATTAGGAATGAATAAATCGATATTTTGATTCAGGATTGCTCACCGCTATTTACATAATATACCATAGCTGTATGGTAATTCAAATATGCATCATAAAACAACAATTTTTTGGCTAGTAACTCGGTCAATGTTTGATTACATCTGAAAATTCTGCAGATGCTTCCCATATAGAAAAATAATCATATATATATATATATATATATATATATATATTTTTTTGGGAAGGTTTTCTTGGGTTTTGGATTCTTTGAAAACAATGTTCTAGTAGTTCGTAGGAGAAGACGTTTCGTCCCTGGCCGGGGACATTTTCAATTCTTTATTTTTTTTTTTTTATATAAAAACATACATGGTTTGCTGGAAAAAAGTATTTTCTGTAACATACATTGGAAAACAATACACAAACAGGTGACCTACCTTAGCAGAAAGTTCGCTATTTTTTTGAAAAAAACTGCGAGTAATGATCGTGGTATTACCACTGAGGTGTAGTAATTATACAGTTAGGTTTTTGGTTTTTGTGCCTCATTATGTTTTGTGGCTATAGTTATCAAAAAACATAATGAGGCACAAAAACCAAAAACCTAACTGTATAATTACTACACCTCAGTGGTAATACCACGATCATTACTGCATTTTCAAAAAAATACGAACTTTCTGCCAAGGTAGTCACCTGTTTGTATTGTTCCCAATGTATGTTACAGAAAATACTTTCCAGCAAACCATGTATGTTTTATAAAAAAAAAATAAAAAAATAAAAATGTGAAAAGTCCCGAGACAAACGTTCTCCTACGAACTACTAGACATTGTTTTCAAAGAATCCAAAACCCAAAAAATCTCAGGTTCAACGAACAAAACATATATATCAATATATTATATATATATATATATATATATATATATATATATATATATATATATATAAAGCGAATATATGTATAAAGAGAATAAGAGACATTTGTTACTGGTCTCTTTCAAATTCGTATCAAATATCTCATACCTACCGGCAAGTACAAAAATGTGAAAAGCATCAAATTATAGATAGTGACACCAATAATCTGTGTGTTGAAGCTCAGACCTGTTATCGTGGAATTTTAATGACACGAAATTTCGTGCACATTAATTAATAGGTCACCAACAGATGTCAGCTTAGGCCAAACCACGACACCAATAGTCGTACTCCTAGTGCGTTCTGAGTAACGCAAAACAAATAACGAGAATGAGAGAAATTATATACATATATATATATATATATATATATATATATATATATATATATATATATATATATATATATATATATAAGAAGAGTAATATCGAGGGGACTGTTAAAAACAAAATGGAAGGAATTTAATGGACATAGCCCTCAGAGAAAAGTTCTAACCGTAGACACGTGTTTCGGGCTCTCGGCCCTCATCAGTACGGTGGAGAAGTGCAAGGATGAACAACACTTGGTAGAAAACGATAAATCAACGGAGTCAACAAACAGAAGCCAGCCGCTCATTTGTGATTCCGGTCAGCAGACCCTGAATTCCAGGGCAACAACCAACGTCACCACGGAGGCAGCTATAGCTACCTGCGTGACATCCGAGATCAGGAGTATAAATATGAAAGAGAGTAATATCGAGGGGACTGTTAAAAACAAAATGGAAGGAATTTAATGGACATAGCCCTCAGAGAAAAGTTCTAACCGTAGACACGTGTTTCGGGTTCTCGGCCCTCATCAGTACGGTGGAGAAGTGCAAGGATGAACAACACTTGGTAGAAAACGATAAACCAACGGAGTCAACAAATGAGCGGCTGGCTTCTGTTTGTTGACTCCGTTGATTTATCGTTTTCTACCAAGTGTTGTTCATCCTCACTTCTCACCGCTGATGAGCCGAAGCCAAAACGTGCTACGTGACTTCTTCTGAGATGTCCATAATTCCTTCCATTTGTTTCAACAATCCCCTCGATATTACTCTCTTCATATTATACTCTGACTCGATGTCACGTATAACTCTCCGGTAGTTGGTGTTGCCCTGGAATCAGGTCTGCTGACCGACATCACAAATGACGTCTCTTCTGTTGTGACCGAATCGTTCTACAAGTGTTGTTCATCCTGATCCAACTGATGAGCAAGCGAAACCTGTCTAGTTAAACTCTCTGACTATGCATTAAATTTCATTATATATATATATATATATATATATATATATATATATATATATATATATATATATATAATATATATATATATATATATGTGGAATACACAAAATATATATATGAGAATATATATATATATATATATATATATATATATATATATATATATATATATATATATATATATATATTGTTCGCATTTCAATTATTTTTTATCGGGAAAAGTGGTCACTTGCAAGTTTGAAGAATTCAATTTTATGAAGAACTGCGGAAGGACTAAGAGTTTTCTCTGTCAGAAACAAAACTGCTGAACATGTTTGCTCTTTGTTGCATCCACATAATTGATAGTGAGTGTGTTAGGTCATTACTCAACGAATATCTTGTGAGATACTTGGATGCATTCAAATAAAATATAAGGAAAAAAACGTCATCTCGATCTTCCAACAGGGGAATGCAAAATTTGACCAGGATTAATATCACGTTATAAACACGTCTGATTCACCAATATGAAGAAAGGAGTTGATGTTAATCAATAATGAAGGATTGTGATGTCAAGATATTTAGTTTAATAAAATAAAATACACTCTTGAAACCATTAACCATCTAGTAATTATTCTTTTTGTGGGTTTTTAGTCTTTTAAAATCTACAACTGGCATAACATAACATAACATAACATAACATAACAACATTCCCAAATTTATATTCAATAATTTTCTACTGGTTAGAAAATTTTGAATATCAATTTCTTTATTTATATTTATTAACTTTACTTTGACTAATACTATATTTTTTTCAATTTCAGAAAACTACTTAACTGGATTTCCTGAAAAACAAGTTCTACAATAACAACCATTATCCAACTACTAGTACTACGTTTTTTTTTGTTTTGTTCCAGAAAAAACTTGACTTGGACTTCTTTTCAGATCAAGAGAGAAATTTTTCAAGATATTATCATATATGACATTTTATATTTTATGATTATCTTACTTTCTTTTATATTTTATACTGATATTATTTTCAATTATCAATTTTACAATTACTGGTACTCTTTCAATTATACTGATTTATCATTTTTCCCATCTTTTCCTTCAGTTGTTCTTTGAATTCATATTGAATTGGATATTTTATTTATCTGAATTTCTCATTTCATTTACTTTTATTTTGTGTTCATACTCTTCCGCTTTTTCATTATTCATACATAATTACCATATTATGTTCATTTATAATTCATTAATATACCTTCATTTTAATTTTTAATATACCTTCATATTATTTATCAATATACCTTCATCATCATCATCATCATATTTATTATAATATACTTCTTTAGTATTATTATTATTATCATACCCACTTTCATTTCTCACATACATTCATTCTATACACAAAATATTTTTATCATTTTTCTTTTTTTTTCAAAATTCACATTATTATTATCCATTTCTATATCTTTCCTTCTTTATGATCTATATTGTTTTTCACTTTACTTCATCTAACTAACCTGTACCAATAATTTTATATCAACTTTTCTGTTTTTCAGTATTTTTATTGTTATTCAATATTATTGTTTTCTTTCATGAAATATTCACTTATGTGTTGTTTTTGTTTCCTTCAATATTTTCTCTCATTGATATTTTTTTTCTTTACATTTGTCTTTCATCTCTTTTTATTTTATTCAAATGTTTCTGAAATCCTACCTATCTATCAAATTATTTTTTTAACTTTTTTTTTTTTCATTTTTTATTCCTTAACTTACCTATCAAATTTGTTAGCCTACAATTTATTAATTCCTAAATTTTCATTTTAATTATTTGTCTCTCCTTCTATGGAATCTTGCTTGTTTTGTAACTGCAAGCCTATTTTTTATTTAAAAAATTTTCAATAACAATTTCATGTTTACATTTTCAATTTTTTATTTCCATAAATTTTTCCTGTTTTTGAAAGTAATATTCTTTCCATTTTTCCCTCAACATTTTACTATTCATTATTATTATTATTTCATTTATGTTCCCTTTTTTCAACTTATAATTTTTGTATGTCATGTCATTATTTTTTATTATTATTATTTTATCATTTTTATACCTTTTTTGCAGCTCAATATTCATCTTTGCCATTATTATGTCATATATTTTCATTTTTGTTACTTTATTATTTATTTTACCCTTTCTCATCTGAAAATTTTCATTATTCACATTAATATTATGCATAAGTTCATTATTTTTGAGATCGAAATTCATTTTTATATTTTGTAATTGTTTCTCATCTTTTTCTAATAAATTGTTACTAACATCTGTTTTTTGTATAAGTACTCCCTATTTTTCTTATTTCTTTATTTTTCTTCTTTTTCCATCTCTCTTTCTTTTTTCATACTCGCTAAATTTTCTAAATTTCTTTTATCCATACTTATCATGTATTCCATCATTTTCTGTAGCTGACTCTCCATTCCTGTACTTTCACTTTTTATTTCTCTCTCTCTCTCTCTTACATTACTACTCTCTCCTTGTTCCTGATCACCCCTATCTCTTCCTTCTGCACCTTCTTCCAAACCAACTTTCTCACCATCTCTCAAATCCATTTTTTCTGTCCAAAAAATATTTAGCCTTACACCTTGAAATGCCAATTGCTAAAGTTCGCCCAGTGTTACGATAAATATTAAGAAATAATATTTTTCCTTTACTTGCCCTTACTTTGCCTTGAAATGATATTTTGCCCTTACTTTGCCACTACGTTGCAATAAATATTCAGAAATAATATATATATATATATATATATATATATATATATATATATATATTGTTCGCATTTCAATTATCTTTTATCGGGAAAAGTGGTCACTTGCAAGTTTGAAGAATTCAATTTTATGAAGAACTGCGGAAGGACTAAGAGTTTTCTCTGTCAGAAACAAAACTGCTGAACATGTTTGCTCTTTGTTGCATCCACATAATTGATAGTGAGTGTGTTAGGTCATTACTCAACGAATATCTTGTGAGATACTTGGATGCATTCAAATAAAATATAAGGAAAAAAACGTCATCTCGATCTTCCAACAGGGGAATGCAAAATTTGACCAGGATTAATATCACGTTATAAACACGTCTGATTCACCAATATGAAGAAAGGAGTTGATGTTAATCAATAATGAAGGATTGTGATGTCAAGATATTTAGTTTAATAAAATAAAATACACTCTTGAAACCATCAACCATCTAGTAATTATTCTTTTTGTGGGTTTTTAGTCTTTTAAAATCTACAACTGGCATAACATAACATAACATAACATAACATAACAACATTCCCAAATTTATATTCAATAATTTTCTACTGGTTAGAAAATTTTGAATATCAATTTCTTTATTTATATTTATTAACTTTACTTTGACTAATACTATATTTTTTTCAATTTCAGAAAACTACTTAACTGGATTTCCTGGAAAACAAGTTCTACAATAACAACCATTATCCAACTACTAGTACTACGTTTTTTTTTGTTTTGTTCCAGAAAAAACTTGACTTGGACTTCTTTTCAGATCAAGAGAGAAATTTTTCAAGATATTATCATATATGACATTTTATATTTTATGATTATCTTACTTTCGTTTTATATTTTATACTGATATTATTTTCAATTATCAATTTTACAATTACTGGTACTCTTTCAATTATACTGATTTATCATTTTTTTTTTATTTTATTTATCTGAATCTCTCATTTCATTTACTTTTATTTTGTGTACATACTCTTCCGCTTTTTCATTATTCATACATAATTACCATATTATGTTCATTTATAATTCATTAATATACCTTCATTTAAATTTTTAATATACCTTCATATTATTTATCAATATACCTTCATCATCATCATCATATTTATTATAATATACTTCTTAGTATTATTATTATTATCATACCCACTTTCATTTCTCACATACATTCATTCTATACACAAAATATTTTTATCATTATTTCTTTTCATTTTTCTTCAAAATTCACATTATTTATTATCCATTTCTATATCTTTCCTTCTTTATGATCTATATTGTTTTTCACTTTACTCCATCTAACTAACCTGTACCAATAATTTTATATCAACTTTTCTGTTTTTCAGTATTTTTATTGTTATTCAATATTATTGTTTTCTTTCATGAAATATTCACTTATGTGTTGTTTTTGTTTCCTTCAATATTTTCTCTCATTGATATTTTTTTTTCTTTACATTTGTCTTTCATCTCTTTTTATTTTATTCAAATGTTTCTGAAATCCTACCTAACTATCAAATTATTTTTTTAACTTTTTTTTTTTTCATTTTTTATTCCTTAACTTACCTATCAAATTTGTTAGCCTACAATTTATTAATTCCTAAATTTTCATTTTAATTATTTGTCTCTCCTTCTATGGAATCTTGCTTGTTTTGTAACTGCAAGCCTATTTTTTATTTAAAAAATTTTCAATAACAATTTCATGTTTACATTTTCAATTTTTTTATTTCCATAAATTCAACTTTTTCCTGTTTTTGAAAGTAATATTCATTTCCATTCTTTCCCATTTTTATATTCAACATTTCACTATTCATTATTATTATTTTTTCATTTATGTTCCCTTTTTTCAATTATATATTTTATTTTCTCATTTTTTTTATATTTTTTTTTTATTCTTTGAAATCATATTCTTTTGTAATTGTTTCTCATCTTTTTCTAATAAATTGTTACTAACATCTGTTTTTTGTATAAGTACTCCCTGAATTTTATTTTGCTCAATATTTGTTTCTAATGGTTTACATATTCCTTCACTACTTTCTTTGGAACATTTTTCCATACTTTCTATTATTCTATCATTCATTCTTTCTATCTGCTCTTTCATTTCATTTTTCATACTTCCCATTTTTTCATTAATTTTTTCTGACTTTTCTTTCATTTCATTCATATCATTTTTCATACTCGCTAAATTTTCTAAATTTCTTTTATCCATACTTATCATGTATTCCATCATTTTCTGTAGCTGACTCTCCATTCCTGTACTTTCACTTTTTATTTCTCTCTCTCTCTTACATTACTACTCTCTCCTTGTTCCTGATCACCCCTATCTCTTCCTTCTGCACCTTCTTCCAAACCAACTTTCTCACCATCTCTCAAATCCATTTTTTCTGTCCAACAAATATTTAGCCTTACACCTTGAAATGCCAATTGCTAAAGTTCGCCCAGTGTTACCATAAATATTAAGAAATAATATTTTTCCTTTACTTGCCCTTACTTTGCCTTGAAATGATATTTTGCCCTTACTTTGCCACTACGTTGCAATAAATATTCAGAAATAATATATATATATATATATATATATATATATATATATATATATATATATATATATATATATTGTTCGCATTTCAATTATTTTTTATCGGGAAAAGTGGTCACTTGCAAGTTTGAAGAATTCAATTTTATGAAGAACTGCGGAAGGACTAAGAGTTTTCTCTGTCAGAAACAAAACTGCTGAACATGTTTGCTCTTTCTTGCATCCACATAATTGATAGTGAGTGTGTTAGGTCATTACTCAACGAATATCTTGTGAGATACTTGGATGCATTCAAATAAAATATAAGGAAAAAAACGTCATCTCGATCTTCCAACAGGGGAATGCAAAATTTGACCAGGATTAATATCACGTTATAAACACGTCTGATTCACCAATATGAAGAAAGGAGTTGATGTTAATCAATAATGAAGGATTGTGATGTCAAGATATTTAGTTCAATACGTCGAAGGCATAACTTCTTTAAACTTGTTATTCTCACCTATTAATCACCTGAAATCAACTGGATGATTTAAAATATAGAGAAAAAGAATTCAGGAATTGATCGTGAACTCTTTTCTTCGTTTTGTGACAGTTCTCCAGTTGATCAACATTGTGATTCGGGAAATAACTGTTATTCACAGTGAGAGGATTAATGCATCTTTGTTTTGATTATGATGATATTCACTGTGTGAAACAGATGTGTACACTGCTTTTTCCACAAAACAATCCTTGCACTCATTCTAAAGAATAAATTACAGTAAAATGTCAATTTTCCGACAAGCAGTCATTAGGTTATAAGTTTTGTAATATTTTTTGAGTTGATCAATTACTAGTAGAAAAATATGTTGAAGAGGGTATACAGTGCTAGTCAAAAGTCCCCTCCCCCCTCGTATCTTTTGAACGGGTATACTTATAATAATGAAATTTGGAGGGTGGAAATAAACGGATGTAGGCTTCTCAACTGGTCATAACAGGTGACGCAATAGTCATAAATGACGTCACAAGGCCACTGTGACCAATAATTTTAAATGGGACCCTATGGCAAGTGACAGCTCGTTTGAAAGGTATTGAAAATACCTATTCAGTCATACCAATTTTGTTTGGGTTTCGGCTGATTTTGATTGATAAATTGAAGAAATACGAAAATTATAGTTTCGCATTTAATTAATAAAGATTTAAGAACCAGTTCTTATAATAAGTGTTCAAAATGTGCTCTATCTACTTCCTGGCAGTAATGCATCCTATTGCTAAACTCTTGTCGTACTCGTCCCAGTGTGTCAGCGGAAATTGCCCTACATTCTTCAACAATTCGTTGTTTCAGAATGGCAATACTGTCAGGTGCTGTAGCGTAAACCTTAGATTTCAAGTACCCCTATAGAAAAAAATCTAATGGTGTAAGGTCCGGTGACCGAGCTGGCCATTCGATCGAACCTCGTCGTCCAATCCATCTACCACGATATTCGTCAACTAGGTAACGTCTTACTGCACCGTAATAGTGTGCAGGAGCACCATCTTGTTGAAACGTTATTTCCAAGTTGTCGAATTCATCTGGATTATCTTCTAGAATTTCAAGAATTAACGCCTCAATATCATTTTGTAACATCTCCAGATACAATTCACCGGTTAAGTTAGCATTGAGAAAAAGAGGCCCAACTATGTGGTTTCCCAAAATACCTGCCCAAACATTTACTTTTTCTGGAAATTGAGTATGTTTTTCACGAAAGATGTGAGGATTTGTGTCACTCCAATACCTCACATTTTGAGTGTTAACATTTCCATTGTGGAAGAAAGTACTTTCGTCACTAAAACAAATTGTCTGTATGTAGCCTGGTTGTTGGTTCATTTTATTGGACATAGTTTCACAGAATTCTAGTCTTCGGAAGGGGTCATCATCTGAAAGTTGGTGCACCATTTTTAATTTGTATGGATGAAATTTGTTTTTAGCCAACACCCTATGTACTGTCCTTTGACTGACTTCACAGATAGACGCAACTTGGGCTGTGGAAGAAGTAGGGTTTACTACCATTTCTCCAATTATGTCAATTTTTTGTCATCACTAATTGTTGGTCGACCAGATCGTTTGGCATCTTGAACACTACCTGATGCTTCAAACTTCCGAAGAAGCTCCCTCAAATAAACCCTCGATATAGGGCGATCGGGGTACCTCTCATTAAACAGTCGTTCCGCTGCATGGAAATTGTTTCTACATTCACCAATGATTAAGATAGCTGCTACTTTGTCGGCTACAGTACGTACCATTTTGCCTATGTAAACACTTAAACGTCTCGTTAAACAATAGCTTAGGTAAATTTTCAAGGTATAAACACTTTTGACAAGTAGAGAATTCAAAAACGTCAACCTTTTTGACAATTAACCAGAGGCGTACTTTAAAATCTTTATTAATTAAATGCGAAACTATAATTTTCGTATTTCTTCAATTTATCAATCAAAATCAGCCGAAACCCAAACAAAATTGGTATGACTGAATAGGTATTTTCAATACCTTTCAAACGAGCTGTCACTTGCCATAGGGTCCCATTTAAAATTATTGGTCACAGTGGCCTTGTGACGTCATTTATGACTATTGCGTCACCTGTTATGACCAGTTGAGAAGCCTACATCCGTTTATTTCCACCCTCCAAATTTCATTATTATAAGTATACCCGTTCAAAAGATACGAGGGGGGGAGAGGACTTTTGACTAGCACTGTATATTGTTATGTTATGTTATGCCAGTTGTAAATTTTAAAAGACTAAAAACCCACAAAAAGAATCATTACTAGATGGTTAATGGTTTCAAGAGTTTGTATGTGAATAACTTTTGAAATTCTATGTATATTGTGAACCTAGGTAGAATATGGATAGATAAAAATTTCAAAATACTATAAAACAATCAATTTCATACACTGTCAAAATTATTATAACTCATAATTGCTCAAAAGACAATAAAAAGTCTAAATTTACAAAATTTTCAGGAATAAACAGTAATCAACACATTTATAAATTTGAAACATACAGTATATGAAATTGTAGCTAACTAAAAGTAGCCAATGATAGAACAGCAAATGTCTCCATAAAAATAGCCAATCAGGGAATAGATGGTCAGGTGTAAAATTGGAAATTGTGGGAGAGTAGCAATGAGATGGTATCAGAAGAAATTATTATTGAAATTTGTAAATAATGATAAGAGTGGAAAAATGATTGTATATATAAATTTTGCAATATAAATATGAACAGTAAAAAGTGACAATTTAGTGCACCAAATAAAAAATTCAAATGAAAAAACAAGGAGAAAAAAGATGTATCTAGGCGATAGAAAACAAAGCTTCAGGAGATCGAAAATACATTTCCAAGCGGATGCCACGCAAAAATTTTACAAAAAGAAAATTGGAATAATCCCATCATATGGTAAACAAAACCAATATTACCTTAATGATAACATATCCACGGATCCCAATGCTGATTTCCACATCTATATAGTTCCTGATTCATGATATTGCAGTCCTGACAGCGATTGGAGAGAGGAGACATCCAGTTTCATGGTTTAATTAGAACACCAACAGTTCCTACCAGGTATAAAACTTTAATAGTGCTCTTCCGGTCCTGAACTATTTCACAATAACGAATTTCACATTCGAAGAACTTTATGTCACTCTATATTGAACAATAACAGAAAATTT
Organism: Gonioctena quinquepunctata; assembly: GCA_018342105.1. Lineage (NCBI taxonomy): Eukaryota > Metazoa > Arthropoda > Insecta > Coleoptera > Chrysomelidae > Gonioctena > Gonioctena quinquepunctata. Next base: position 74,142 of record JAFIRS010001713.1, read on the forward strand.
CACTCTCACGGAAAAAGTGAGGTTCTGTTTATCTATCCATGATCTGATTTATTATTATTATCCGTGAATATTTGTTTAAGTCACCCTTGTATAAGTTATTTCTCGTAGGCCAGGTATTTTGAGTCTTCCTGAATAAAGGAGATAATTGCTTTATGATATTTTGTTGTTTGTTTTCTCACAATGATCAATAACATACCAAAGACCATTCAATAAACTGAAGTTAGCCAGCAGTGGCAGTGTCTATTGCTTTGAACCGGCCACCTTGAGATAAGGGCGTACCAACTGTAGTTTAGCCGTGGTGAGGAAAATAATAATTGTTGGTAGCGTGACGAGAGAACAGTGACGTTCGCTGGCAATTATTATCACAGCATACAATACAGGGGCAGAAATATCTATTTATATCATATCAATTTGGCTCACAAAGAATAACCAAAAATAATTAGCAATTTAAATATACAAAAACAATATATATAATATTTCCAATTCATCAAAACATAACAAAATGGCACCCAAAACTGGGGCAAAAATATTACAATATTTATTTAAGAAATTCATCATTATATAATGAATGGCGCCGCAACGTAGTGGCAAAGTAAGGGCAATATATAATTTCATAATATTTATTAGGAAAAGGCAAGTTAGGGAAATATATTATTTCTGAATATTTATTGCAACGTAGTGGCAAAGTAAGGGCAAAATATCATTTCAAGGCAAAGTAAGGGCAAGTAAAGGAAAAATATTATTTCTTAATATTTATCGTAACACTGGGCGAACTTTAGCAATTGGCATTTCAAGGTGTAAGGCTAAATATTTGTTGGACAGAAAAAATGGATTTGAGAGATGGTGAGAAAGTTGGTTTGGAAGAAGGTGCAGGAGGTAGAGATAGGGGTGATCAGGAACAAGGAGAGAGTAGTAATGTAAGAGAGAGAGAGAAATAAAAAGTGAAAGTACAGGAATGGAGAGTCAGCTACAGAAAATGATGGAATACATGATAAGTAGGTATGGATAAAAAAAATTTTGAAAATTTAGCGAGTATGAAAAATGATATGAATGAAATGAAAGAAAAGTCAGAAAAAATTAATGAAAAAATGGGAAGTATGAAAAATGAAATGAAAGAGCAGATAGAAAGAATGAATGATAGAATAATAGAAAGTATGGAAAAATGTTCCAAAGAAAGTAGTGAAGGAATATGTAAACCATTAGAAACAAATAGTGAGCAAAATAAAAAATAAAAAAAGAATAAAAAAAAAAAAAAAATTATAAGTTGAAAAAAGGGAACATAAATGAAATAATAATAATAATGAATAGTAAAATGTTGAATATAAAAATGGGAAAGAATGGAAATGAATATTACTTTCAAAAACAGGAAAAAGTTGAATTTATGGAAATAAAAATAATTGAAAATGTAAACATGAAATTGTTATTGAAAATTTTTTAAATAAAAAATAGGCTTGCAGTTACAAAACAAGCAAGATTCCATAGAAGGAGAGACAAATAATTAAAATGAAAATTTAGGAATTAATAAATTGTAGGCTAACAAATTTGATAGGTAAGTTAAGGAATAAAAAATGAAAAAAAAAGTTAAAAAAATAATTTGATAGATAGGTAGGATTTCAGAAATATTTGAATAAAATAAAAAGAGTAAAGAAAATAAAAAAAAAAATAAATAAAAACAGAAAAGTTGATATAAAATTATTGGTACAGGTTAGTTAGATGAAGTAAAGTGAAAAACAATATAGATCATAAAGAAGGAAAGATATAGAAATGGATAATAAATAATGTGAATTTTGAAGAAAAATGAAAAGAAATAATGATAAAAATATTTTGTGTATAGAATGAATGTATGTGAGAAATGAAAGTGGGTATGATAATAATAATAATACTAAAGAAGTATATTATAATAAATATGATGATGATGAAGGTATATTGATAAATAATATGAAGGTATATTAAAAATTAAAATAAATAAATGAACATAATATGGTAATCATGTATGAATAATGAAAAAGCGGAAGAGTATGTACACAAAATAAAAGTAAATGAAATGAGAGATTCAGATAAATAAAATATCCAATTCAATATGAATTCAAAGAACAACTGAAGGAAAAGATGGGAAAAATGATAAATCAGTATAATTGAAAGAGTACCAGTAATTGTAAAATTGATAATTGAAAATAATATCAGTATAAAATATAAAATGAAAGTAAGATAATCATAAAATATAAAATGTCATATATGATAATATCTTGAAAAGTTTTCTCTCTTGATCTGAAAAGAAGTCCAAGTCAAGTTTTTTCTGGAACAAAACAAAAAAAACGTAGTACTAGTAGTTGGATAATGGTTGTTATTGTAGAACTTGTTTTTCAGGAAATCCAGTTAAGTAGTTTTCTGAAATTGAAAAAAATATAGTATTAGTCAAAGTAAAGTTAATAAATATAAATAAAGAAATTGATATTCAAAGTTTTCTAACCAGTAGAAAATTATTGAATATAAATTTGGGAATGTTGTTATGTTATGTTATGTTATGTTATGCCAGTTGTAGATTTTGAAAGACTAAAAACCCACAAAAAGAATAATTACTAGAAGGTTAATGGTTTCAAGAGTTTGTTTGTGAATAACTTTTGAAATTCTATGTATATTGTGAGCTTAGGTAGAATATGGATAGATAAAAATGTCAAAATACTATAAAACAATCAATTTCATAATTTGTCAAAATTATTATAACTCATAATTGCTCAAAAGACAATAAAAAGTCTAAATTTACAAAATTTTCAGGAATAAACAGTAATCAACACATTTATAAATTTGAAACATACAGTATATGAAATTGTAGCTAACTAAAAGTAGCCAATGATAGAACACCAAATGTCTTCATGAAAATAGCCAATCAGGGAATAGATGGTCAGGTGTAAAATTGGAAATTGTGGGAGAGTAGCAATGAGATAGTATCAAAAGCAATTATTATTGAAATTTGTAAATAATGATAAGAGTGGAAAAATAATTGTATATATAAATTATGCAATATAAATATAAACAGTGAAAAGTGACAATTTAGTGCACCAATTAAAAAATTCAAATGAAAAAACAAGGAGAAAAAAGATGTATCTAGGCGATAGAAAACAAAGCTTCAGGAGATCGAAAATACATTTCCATGCGGTTGCCACGCAAAAATTTTACAGAAAAAAAATTGGAATAATCCCATTATTTGGTAAACAAAACCAATATTACCTTAATGATAACATATCCACGGATCCAAATGCTGATTTCCGCATCTTTATAGTTCTTGATTCATGGTATTGCAGTCCTGACAGCGATTGGAGAGAGGGGACATCCAGTTTCATGGTTTAATTAGAACACCAACAGTTCCTACCAGGTATAGAACTTTAATAGTGCTCTTCCGGTCCTGAACTATTTCACAATAACGAATTTCACATTCGAAGAACTTTATGTCACTCTATATTGAACAATAACAGAAAATTTCACTCTCACGGAAAAAGTGAGGTTCTGTTTATCTATCCATGATCGGATTTATTATTATTATCCGTGAATATTTGTTTGATTCACCCTAGTATAAGTTATTTCTCGTAGGCCAGGTATTTTAAGTCTTCCTGAATAAAGGATATAATTGCTTTATGATATTTTGTTGTTTGTTTTCTCACAATGATCAATAACATACCAAAGACCATTCAATAAACTGAAGTTAGCCAGCAGTGGCAGTGTCTATTGCTTTGAACCGGCCACCTTGAGATAAGGGCGTACCAACTGTAGTTTAGCCGTGGTGAGGAGAATAATAATTGTTGGTAGCGTGACGAGAGAACAGTTCGCTGGCAATTATTATTACAGCATACAATACAGGGGCAGAAATATCTATTTATATCATATCAATTTGGCTCACAAAGAATAACCAAAAATAATTAGCAATTTCAATATACAAAAACAATATATATATAGTATTTCCAATTCATCAAAATATTACAATATATATATATATATATATATATATATATATATATATATATATAATTCTAATTATTTTTTTATTCTTTGTGAGCCAAATTGATATGATATATATATATATATATATATATATATATATATATATATATAAGAAGTTGTGAAGGTTAGACGACTGTCTAAGTTAAAGAAGAATCCTTTTTAAATTCGGGTATGCAGTCAACAGGGGTATGGAAAAAAGTGTACTCTTTTTTCTATTCAAGCTTTCGAGTCATTTATTGTCTCTTCATCAGGAACTCTACAATGAATTGAATTGAACATTATAAGATTTGAAAACCAAATAGGCATGTGTGTACTTACAAAAGTGGGGTTAAAAATCCCTTTCACTTGCAGCAATTTATAAAATACCATGTCACAACAGACATATATAGTTAAAACTTTGATCAAAATTGATCAAGATTACTTAAACATAAGTGTATAAACATTTTAAAATTCCAAATGGGCTCTTATGGAGGTCATGTTGGATTCAAGAGGCAGTGGTGACAAATGAAAAATGAATGATTATTGAAGTATATGAAGTTGACAATTGACAAGTATGAAAAATAGATCTAACACCTGTTGCCAACATACAATGCGGTGAAAAATAATATCACCAAACAAATACAGGGTACCAACTTATGTTAATTGAAACGATTTTGGTATGTCTCATAAGGAGACTGCCAGAGAAAATATGAGTTTTTTAGAAAAAATTGACAAAGTGAAAAATTCAATACCCACCATTCCAGGGGACACCATTATGTTAATGTATTGAATTGTGGTCTGTCTCATATGGAGAACGACTGAGTAAATATGAATAGATTATGCTGAGATTATCAATGTCCGTTCAATGAATTCGAGAACGGACATTGATAATCTCAGCATAATCTATTCATATTTACTCAGTCGTTCTCCATATGAGACAGACCACAATTCAATACATTAACATATTGTGCCCCTGAATGTGTATGAATTTTCACTTTGTCAATTTTCACTTTAAAAACTCATTTTCTCTGGCAGTCTCCTTATGAGACATACCAAAATCTTTCAGCTAACATAAGTTGTACCCTGATTTGTTTGTATATTTTCACCGCATGCATGCAACAGTGTAGATCATTTTCATCTTGTCATTGCAACTTCATCTCAAAATCATTCATTTTCATTTGTCACCACTGCTGATCAACATGACTCCATAAAGCCATTTGAATTTTAAAATGTTATACACTTATGTTAAGAATCTTGATCAATTTTGATCAAAGAACTATAATGATGTTACCAAGAGGGTTGTCTGTTGTGACATGGTATTTTATAATTGCTGAATGAAAGGATTTTAACCACTTTGAAGTACACATGCCTATGGTTTCAAATCTATAATGTTCAATTTAATTCATTGAGAGTTCCTGATGAAGAGACAATAATGACTCAGCTTGAATTGATTAACCTTATTATATATATATATATATATATATAAATTATATATATATATATATATATATATATATATATATATATAATTTTTGATTCCTCAAATAATACCATTAAATTGATTAACCTTATTCTTATGTATATATATATATATAACATATATATATATATATATATATATATATAACATATATATATATATAACATATATATATAACAAAATGGAAGGAATTTAATGGACATAGCCCTCAGAGAGAGGTGTTAACCGTAGACACGTGTTTCGGGCTCTCGGCCCTCATCGTTTTCTACCAAGTGTTGTTCATCCTTGCACTTCTCCACCGTACTGATGAGAGCCGAGAGCCCGAAACACGTTAACACTTCTCTATGAGGGCTATGTCCATTAAATTCCTTCCATTTTGTTTTCAACAGTCCCCTCGATATTCTCCACTTTCACTTAACCCTTCATCTATTAAAGTCCTGGGAATCCGAGACTCTTTGCGAAGCGTATCAGTTTCCTGGGAGCCCAGTTTCTGATGTCTGAGTGAAATCCCTTCGAGAAACAGCGCAGATCTTTCATGTCCAAGCTTTCTTTGGCGATGTGCTCGGAAGCCTTTTCGCTTGTCTTTGCCCTGGAATCTTATTCCAGTGGGTTTCAATTCAGTCAGCTTCTTCAGAACCAAAACTCTTCGTTGATGTGGGCTCTGGAAAAACTACAGAGAAGGGTTCCGGTTGAGAAAATCGAGTGATTGCGCCTTCTTTGGCAAGGCTGTCCACTACTCCATTGCCTTTGATTCCCTTGTGACCTGGTCCCATATCAGAGATACTTGATTGATCGTAGCCAGTTGTCTTAGGGAGAGTTTGCAGTCCCCAGTCGGACTATACTCACAAGTATGTAAATTTGGAGCTTTTAGTGCTGCTTTGCTGCCTGATAGAATATATATTTTTTTTCCTCTGAGGCCTCTTCCAAGGCATTTTTGGACGCAAATTTCTATAGCATGGGTTTCTGTTTGAAAAAATGTTGGGGCTTTACCTAGGGATTTCAAAAACCTGGAATTGGACCCGTTACTCTCACTCCAGCCTTTTTGTCTATTTTGGAACCATCAGTATGATGCATTCCTTTCCAGTTGAGGCCCGTTCGTTCTTAATATATGGTGGTTGTGAATCTTCAGATGTCCAATCAGATTTTCAGCCTTCATGTTTGATGCCTGGTAGAGTCTGAAGGAATTTTTTTGCAGCTCCTGTTATTACAAACAAGTGCAGTGGCAAAAGATTCAGCATTACCTCTAGTGCTGCAGTGGAACACGTGAAAATTTCCTCTCTGATTCCCAGAGCTACCATACTAATGAGGTATAGGTGACCATGGGTATGACATAACCAGTATATAATTATGGGTTCGAAACCCCCCATGTTCTGCCAAAAACTCTGTGACACGTCAAGGTTGCCGCTGCAGCCTGGAAAAGAATATTTTTAATATGAATGTTTCATGTTAGTCTCTGGAAAAAGTTAGGTGGATTCCATTGACGGTTGAGACTTCCAGTTTATACTTACGCCTCTTTGTGGATGGAACCAGCACTGTTTTGCTGGGATTTACATTTTGTCCTTCCTTTGCGCATCAGCTTCTTATTATATTCGGGACTGTCTTCATACCATTGGATAGTATCCCGTCACGTTTGCTCCTAATTGTGACGTGACCTAGGTCATCGGCGTAACCTTGAGTCATAATTCCAGAATCTTGTAGCTTCACTATCAGATTATCAACGGTCAGTTACCACACCAAAGGCAATAGAACCCCGCCTTGGGGACAATCTTTTTTCGCTGTCATTCTGACCGTTTCTGAGAGCAGCTACAATGATTCTGCTTCTCAGCATTGCATGTATCCATCCGATTCACAACTTTACAATTCGATAAAAAAATCTAATAGCAATGGAAATATTCTTGCGTCAACCGAAACACATTGTTCAAGAAAGAAAGTGTACATTTTACAGATACTTTTCTGTTCCCAAGTAGTCAGGAAGATTTTGTAAAACAATCAAACTCCTTTTGGTTGGACCTATTCAAGAGTGCCAATCTGTTGAATCAATGGCAATTCAAATTAGGTAGATCGATAGATATATCTTTATTTTCCAGTAGACAACAGGACATTGTAGAGAAATGGTCTAGGTAAATTATGAATTATGATTTTTAATGATAATATATTGTTTTCTGTATCTCAACAAATAGTTGTATATCAAATCCAGTGATATCCCTCTGATACCATTGTAACGAAGCAGTTTTGTAGAGTTCCGTTACTAAGAACGGCTAGAGAAACTTTGATATAACTTTGGTACGTCCCTGACTATTTGGGGTTACTATTCATACCGGTCTGGCAAAATGTTTCATGCCTCTTTTAGAAAAATGAATGTATTTACCCAAAGCTACTGGAATTACCGTAAAAATCCTGCATAAAATATAACTATGTTTTTCTATATCTCATAAAAAGGGTGACGAGCTCCTGGGATGGTTTTTATAGAAGGGGGGAAAGAACCCCAAATCGCGATTGGAAAAACCATGTTCTTTTTTGTAATCAGCACGAAATCATCCTTCAGACTGCCGGTTCAGTTTCAATTTGTCAAATGAAAAAGTCCGCCGTTCTTACACTAAGAGGAACGAAAAGGGCGCCTTTCTCAGTGGACTCGTCTCGTTTTGACATATATTTGATACCTATGAAAGGAAAGATGAAGCTAGCATCGCAGCTTGTTCCTGTTGTGCTTCTGTAGGGTTTGTTCCTGCTTTGTGCCCTCAAGGCTGGCTTGTTTCAGTAAATTATCAGCGAGAGTAGTGTGACAACATAGAAAAGAGTATTAAATAGTGGAAAGTGATCCTGAAGCGTTGAGGTATCCGTAAGTGGAAAATTGTGAATAAATTGTATTTTAGCTTGGTTTCTCCGTGTGCTGAAGCACCCGAAAGTTTATTATTTCTGCGTTATTATTATTTAATCTTTTCAATTATTTACCAGGAATTTAGATTTCATTTCTGCATTATTATTATTTCCCTTGTTCAATGATTGGTCGTGGAATTTAATTATCATTTCTGCATTATTATTATTTCATTTGTTTAATTATTGGTCTTGGAATTCATACATTAGTTCTGCAATATAATTTTTTCCTTCGTTTATTTGCTTACCGTTGAATCTACATATTATTCCTGCATTAATATTATTTTTGCATTAATATTATTTCATCTATTCGATCATTTGCCGTGGAGTTTGATTTGGTCAGAAGACTACATTGTGGATATTGGGTTATTTTAATTTTATTTGATACAACCAAAATTCTCTGGAAATCGGCTTACTGTATGATTTGCTGCAATACGGATATTTGGTGATTTTATAAGTAATTCTCATTATATTTTTTTTGTTATCTACACAGGTTAGCTCAGAGTAATATTCAAACCCTAGTAATTTATTGTTCGGGTTAAGGTCATACCTCTATGATTTATTTCGACTGCCAAGTTGAGTAATGTGAAATTATTTTAGTATCCCGTTGTCTTGAGTTCAGGAGAAACGCCGAATTCAAGCCACTGCCGTATAACAGTTTCACATAAAAACTATATTTCCCCGCTGTTCGGATCCAGGAACTAACCAAATTTGAACAACGGCCGCGAGCTCTTGTAAATTTTACTTTTACGAACGGAAACGTCTGTATCCACGCCCTGTTTTCAACGTTGTCTAAGCTCAGGAAAATCGCCGAGCATAAACAACTGTAAAAAACCCAAATTTTATAAACCTTGTTGAAAGAATTATTCATTCGTATCCAAAGGGCCTACCTCGAGGATCAGAGAACGAGTATCACAGCCGGGATTATTGCAAATGTGGAACTCAATTGTATTCAATTGTTTTGGGAATTAATACGGAGTGAATTTGGCAAGGCAAAATTAATTGCCCACAAACTTGAAGAAATCACTTTCTGAATCGGCCAATTCATCAGGTTCGTGGAGAAAGCGTTTTTTTTATTTAAAGGTTGAAGTAATACAGAGTTACGTACAATCAATTTAGTTAGTAATAAGTGGAATGAATATTCCACCTTATGAACTGTATACATAGGGTTATATATTATATCCCTATTTGAAGGTCGCCAGATGATTTCTATATTTAAGCAAAAATGATTTTGTCTGAAAACCTTTGTGAGAAACAAACTGAATATACCAGCTTATTTAATGAATATTACACGCTGTGTTTACTGTGAAAAACATTGCCCATTTCATGTAGTAGCACAGAAGAGTTACAAATTGAGTTTTAGAATTCCGTAAAACATTTCTGACTGTCGGTCTCTCTGTGGAACATAAAAGCAATCGGGGTCCACTATCCAGAAATTGTACTTAAAGCCTACATTCTCTTGAAAAATCCAAAAGGTTTTGAAAAACTCCAACATTGATTTAATAAAGTTATTAAGCCATGGGCACACACAAATAATGAAAGAAGACTTCAAAGATCATGAAAGTGAGAATTCATCATTCAATTCAAATTTGTCTGGGGATACCATCATAGATAAAAACGTGTTTGTTCCAAACGATAAATCGACAGAACTGAAGTTCGCTATAAAAACAAGGGCCAAAAAACAAAATCGAACACTCGAGCTCATGTCGGAGTGTCTACACATCCACCAACACGTGCCAACAAAAGCAGAGTAACAACTGGTAGGCATATTGTTGGTTCAAACACGAATGAAGATATGGACAAAGATTTCGCTGGTGAGGACCCTATGGTTTGGCTTCATGTTGGTCGCTGCATTCCACATGCAACAGCTGAAAGAGTTGAAGCCTATCTTGTGAAGAGATCTTCTGGTTACGAATTTGAAGTAACAAAACTGAACACCGTTGGACAATATTCAGCGTTTCGAGTCGGTGATACTATGGAATTCGAAGATGTTCTTTATGAACCTTCATATTGGCCAAAGAAAGTTTTAGTTGAGAGATTTCAGTTTCGGAACTCGTCATTTCGAAACCAACAGAAATCATACAACAAAGATAAATTTCAAATACAATTCAACAATTTTGACTAAATTTGACGATATACACTGTTTCAATATTTTGCATCTTAACATCAGGTCATTACCTAACAAACTTGAAGAATTAGAGCTAACTGCTGAAACAAGAAAAATAGAAATTTTGTGTTTATCAGAGACGTGGTGCCAGTATTAATTCTATTCAATAGAAAAAAACATATTCATGGTGGTGTATTGATTTATGTACACAAAGACATTAGTTACAAAGACTTCAAAATTGTCAGACGCAAGGATGATGAAATGAATATTGAACACTGTGCTATAACTTTTTCTGTTAGGGACGAAAACTATTGTTTGATTAATATGTACAGACCTCCTCTAGGATCAATGGATACTTTCATAAACAGATTGTCACAAACTTTGAGCCAGTACACCAAGCGGAATAAAAATATTATTATCTGTGGCGATATTAATATAGACTACTTAAACATAAAAAATTGCTCCAAGAAAGAAAACGATAAAAATGTATTCATCGATTTACTGGAGAGCTACCAACTGAATTTCAAAAATGACAAACCCACAAGAGTGTTCACTGATAAAAACGGAAATACTTCAAAATCACAAATATCAGTAACTCATTATTCAGTGAAAATATTGAAGAAATTAGTTTAAGTGGTCATCATGGTTTGATAGTCAGCCTGAAAATTGCTGATTTTCACAAAAATATTTCTGACGAAAAAATTATAACCAAACGTGATACAAGCCTGAATAATATAATGAATTTAAGAAACTTCTTGAGTACTGAAAAATATCAGTCTGTTTATGAAGGTAGTTCAGATGTTAACGAAGCCCACACGAGCTTTTTCAGTTTGTTATCTTATGCTCCCTTAATAAAAATCAAGACCAATGTACAAATTACAAGGAACGAATGGATAACCAAAGAACTTAAGGCTGAGGGTAGACAATTGAAGGATTTTCATTGGTTAATTGAAAATAGTGATGATGATAACTCTCTGAACATGTATCATACGATGAAAAAACAGCATAGGCAAAATACATCAAAACAAAATAAACAAATCAGATAATATACAAAATAAACAAAAACAAGTTTGAAAAACAGTCAATAAATTAGCAGGTAAAAAAATTAATAACGAACATCCACATGAAATGTTTATTGGAAATAAATTGACTGATAATAAAGCAATCATATCGAATACTTTTGCCAACCATTATGCAACCCTAGTTCCAAACAATTTGAAACAACATTTCCGTAATGAAACTTCATTAGGTACCAGTGACTTGAATATAACCGTGAATAGCTTCTATTTTTATCCTGTTACCCCTTTCGAAGTCCCCAATGTTATTGCAGAGCTCAAAAATAAAAATTCTACTGGAATGGATTGCCTCTCCACGAAAATAATCAAATCTGTTTCCGAGTATATCATTGAACCTTTAGCATTCATTATAAACAGATCTGTTGAAGATAAATTGTTTCCAGACTTAAATTATAGACCTGTGACCATTCCCAGTGTTCTGAGTAAGGTAGTAGAAAGGTGTATTTACAATAAATTATTACCCTTTTTGGTAAAAAACAATATTATAAGCGAGTGTCAGAATGGATTTTACCCAGGGAGATCGACGGAAAGTGCTACTGAAGCTTCCTTAGAAACTATTCATAGTGGTGTCGATAAAAGAAAATTTGTTGCCGCACTTTTCTTTGACCTATCTAAAGCCTTTGATTCCATATATTTTGATATACTCGCTGATAAACTGTACACTATAGGTATTCGTGGAAAATTTCTGGCTTGGGTACTTTCCTATATAAAATATGGGAGATTATATGTAAGATGGGACAATACTGACTCTTATATGTGTGAGGTGAACATAGGAGTCTTGGGACCATTGACATTCTCACTTTATATAAACGATCTCCCCCAACATTTGGGTAAAAGCTCGATATAATTATTTGCCAATGATACTTCAATCTCAGAAGAAGCCAACAGTCCTGCGGAACTCCAAACTAAACTCAACATTATTGTGAAACGATTCACAGATTGGTGTCACAGAAACAGGCTTATAGTCAATCCAGATAAAACAGTTTTAATTCAATTTTTTGACAGGAAATATACATATCATGAACCTCTGAATATTGAAATTAGTAACGTGGCAATATATCCATCAGAGACGACCAAATTTTTAGGATCACACATTGATTCTGGACTAAGTTGGAAATTCCATATAAACCATGCATGTGAAAGATTAAACAGCAGTTTCTATGCAGTAGTACAACTGAAAAAGATTTTGGATGAAAACTGTTTGAAGGATGTCTATTACGCCATGGTAAATTCAGTTCTGTCTTATAATGTACTCCTGTGGGGAGATGGAACGAACATAGAAAGAGCGTTTGTAGCTCAGAAACGTATCATTCGTGTATTATATGGTCTTTGTTACACAGATTCCTGCAGACCAATTTTCAAAGAAAATAATATTTTAACATTACCCTGCATCTACATTTATAGTTGTCTATTCTATGTGAAAAAAAATGAATACAGGTTAGAAGCATCGTACTTCGTTGTTTCGAAATCACTTCCTGCAGCAGGCATAAGGCTCTTCAATTGTTTACAACCAGCCATAAAAATTATTTCAGAATTACCTTTGTTCCAACTGAGAATAAAGAAATATTTGTTGGAGGGAAGTTTCTATTCTATAAACGAGTATCTGGAATACTCTAGTAGAAAATAGTTATGACAAAGCTTTATATGTTTGTTCTATTTGTTTATTTTGATATGTCACACTGACGATTCCTGTATATTTATTTATTTATTTATATAATGTCTCGAACTGACTATGTCCCATGGATTATTTGATGTATTCAAAGAATAATTTTGGTACTATTATATCGCATCTTCAAGACCTCTTTACAGTCCTTTGTATTGTTAATGAGCTTATTTGAATGTGTTTATAAGTTTGCTTGTATATGAGTGTATATATGTGTGTGTTTATACAATTTATATTATCCTTCGCCTTTTTTTTCACATGTCCAATACCATGTAATATGGTCTTACTGGAATAAAGTATATTTGTATTTGTATTTGTCATACGCCCTGGACGTAACACCTTTTATTTTTGAACCCCAAATTTGAAATATCTGATTCGAATTTGAGAAGGTAGAATCACTTTGCTGATAGGCTGCTCAGATTGAAACGGTTAGGCCGTGAGTAAGGTTCAATTAATGACTTTTCCTAGTTTGTCAAATTGGGCCACTAAAAAAATTTCACATTAATTAACTTGACTAGTTCAAGAGTTGGGCGCCAGGCTTGCTAAAGACAAAAGCCAAAGATAAACAAAAATTAACTAAATGAATGTCAACTAGCTTGTATGGGAAGGCAAATAAATATGCAGGAAATCAATTTATTCCAGACAAAGAATTATAAGAGGGGCTGGCTAGATAGTAAGAATTTATAAAAACTTTAACAATATTGCTTGAAGTGCAGAAAAAGTTCAATGAAAAAATTCAAAAGTTACATATACATTGAGAATTTTGACCTAGATAAAATTCAAAAATACGATTCCTTTAGACGCTGGTGATACGTATATACCTGCGGAGAAGGTATTTACTGGAGGGAGATGAAGAAGGCTGGTTTATACGGAGATGGTCTCAGCGGTGCAATGACGAATCTGGTCGTAGGTGGTTATCCATTAGTTTTTAGACCCCCTTGTTGGTGTGAATTGGTTTGATCTTCAAGGACCAAGCTGAATTTGACGTACTGTATGGCCTCCTAGGGTACCAGTCCTTCTGTATCCGTAGGTGGCTTCACTCCGTGGTATATATCATGCGAAGAAGATGATAGGAATCAAAATTTGTACATAATGGGGGAGAACGAAGAATATCCTTTGAACCACAAGTTTTTATGATTCAAATTTTGATCTAGAGTCAAAAGATAGATGCAAATGATAGCATACAATAAAAATGCCTTCTGTCCATTTATAAGACTATAAAAAAAATATAGTATTTTAAAGCAATATAATTAAATATTGCCAGAGTAAAAATATACTATTTTGAAGCAAGAACCTAAGGAAAATATAGCATTAGGAACCAAAATACTAATCAGGCACTAGAGCAAAAGTATACTATTCGGTTAAGAAAAGGAGAAGGGGACCACACGTCTTTCAGTGGGCACAACTCTCTTAGATAAAGATAAAGTTGAATAATTCTTTCTATCGAAGAATTTTCAGAGATAGTTCGAAATAGGGCGGCAAATTCCCTTTTCAAATCGATAAACCAGGTAATTCTCAAAAAATTGAATGAATTTCCCTGCTCTTGGCGACAAGGTAGTAACTGAAATCAATTGATTCTACAACGATCAGAAACCAAATAACCCTCACTGTGAATTGAATGAAGTAAAATGATAAAAAGAACTTGTTGAATGTGATCAAAATTTATGCTTGAGGAATATATTAGCAATCGAGTGTTCTGAGACAAGTGAAGCCAGAGGTACAATCCTCTACAGAAGCAATTTTTTCCCAAGAGAAAACAAAATTAATCTCATGAACATATAGTTATGAAAATAAAATAAAATGGCTTACCAGAGAGCCGGCCTATAAGGTAATTGTATAACTGTCCCAGAAAAGTCGAATACACCCTTTGCAATCGGAATTCTTGGAATAATCCCCTGGTACTGTGAATGTGAAGTAAGCGCTAGTCCACTCGGAATAACCAATGATCTGGTACCTAAAAAATGGGAAAAGCGTAGAACTGATTTCCAAAAACAATTAGTCCCCAATGGTCTAAACGGATACTACGTCAGCCACATAGACATGTGCGTTAAAATGCTTTGCCAAAATGGCCGAAATATATATATTTTTATGTTTTTCCTTTACTTAAATCCAAAACACAAATCAATCTTGATAGGAACTAGCCGAAGGGAGTATCATATACGATATGTGAGATATAAAATAATATGAAGATAATTTGATCGGAAATTCACTGATAATTGCAAAGGTAACAAAAATCTAACAGTATATAATCTACCTTCAACAATGACCATGCAATTACCATCCCAGAATTTGAATATTACAAGCATATAAGAAGCGGAAAAATAATGTGAATCAACTACAACATTGATTGCAAAATAAGGAAAATATTTATACTCCACCAATATTAACAGCGATAGCCATTCAATTTGAAAATCGTAGCGTACCAGAATCAATTCACTCAGCACACCCGCCTATGTCGAGGTTCAATCGAGGAAAGAGAACGATCATCCTTTCGGTTCGAGCAAATCACCACTTTACCTGTTTTTTTCCAAACCAACCTCGGTTTTTTCTCTATTTGAAAACACTTATGGAAAAAACAAGCGATCACTTGACATGAAAACAAACTCATGATCACATTTTCAAGGATCGATAATAAAGAGTGCTGTATTGCAGTTCACGATCTGAGCAGTGACTACTGACTCGTACTACCGTAAAGATAACCGGAAAAATTATTAGAAATTATTATGTATAAGGAAGTAACGAAAAATTCTTTACAATCTCCTTCTATTGCTACTCTAGGGCGCGGAGAAAACCACTATGAAATCAGGCGCCCGTGATTTAGAATAGAGAAAGGAACAATTTTCCTGCATAATATTCTGGCGTCATGAATAACGTGACTTTCTAGGAGTTTGAGGGCTATTATAGCAGACCCTAGAAAAACTCGTCATACCATATTTCTTCAACTTCTCGAGCTAAACAGAATAATGGTCACAATCGAACGCCCTACTAAGATGAAAAAATACCCTCGCAAGGCACTTGCCTGCCTCAACAAAGGTACCTATTTGATTTGAGTATGAATGAACTGCTGTCGTGGTTGATCTTTCACCAAGAAATCCATGTTGGCTTTTCGAAAAAATATTGAATCCATAACAAAATGACAGGAGTTCAGGAACCCATATTGAAATACTTTTGAAAAACTTGATGGTACTGTTACTGGTCTATAGTTCATCTTTCTTCTTAAATACAGGTGAATATTTTTTATTTCCAGTATATGTGGGAAATGGTCAGTAGATAAACAAAAATTCTAGAAAACTGAAACCCGACTACGGAAAAAAATTACCATAATTGAAGGAAAAAAGTTACAAACCTTTGACCCGACTGGGAGTTGATAAAATAAATCAAAAAGTAAGGATCAAGTAAGGTGCTGATTGCTATCATCGTCTTATTGAATGAGATAAGTTATTTGATATGTTAGATACTCCTGTTTATTTGGATCTATTGAAGCCTCCTGGCAGTTTCACATTGATGACGTGGTTGTGCGGATTTTTTATAATTCATTGACGGCATCTCATTGTTTTTATTTATCAATCAAATTACAACGTTTGCTTTTTGTAGTTGACAACGCACGACACGGCATTTGAATTGAATTATAACGAAATTAATATGAAATTGTCAGAAAACTTCAACAGAACTGAATAAACAGTAGTATCTAACATTCAAAAGATTCGACAGCAATCAGCACTTAACTGGTTTCTTACCTTTTAATTTATTTTATTTTCCTTCAATTGAAGTTATTTTTTTCCGTAGTTGGGTAACAGTTTTTTTTAACTATTCCGTTTTATTTTGTATGAACGAATGTTACCTAACTTGTATGGAGAGGCAAAATAAAAGAGTCATACTAACAATTTATTTGTTTTACAAAATAGTTGTGAACAGAAAAACACGGAATGAAAGTATAAGGATAAATTTAAATATAAAAAAAATCAAGAAAAACAATTACTAGTGAAGAAATCACAAATTTAGGATCAGTCCATTGAAATCTGAACATTTACAAACTGATTCCAGTAGAAGAGGTCATTGGTACGGTTTTACCTGAAGTACTAGTTGGGGTTGGTCTCAGCTGGAGCTGGTCTTCGGTGAAAGGCTGGTTTATTCGAAGTTGGTCTCATCACAACGGTTACGTTCGTAGTCTTAGATGAGTGTCGTATTCATAACGGCACCTTGTATTTACTCTCTTGTGAATGTGATAAGTTTCACGGACCAGGTTGGGAGTGGGCTGCTGTGTGACCTTCTGTCCTTAGTATTCTGGTTTCCTCAGTGGTATATACATGTGGAGAAAACGATGGAAATCATAAATTATCACAAGTTTGGGGAGAATTGAGGATATCTTCCAAACCTCAAGCTTATGTTTGAAAATGTTATTTTATGAACCAAGAAATAGTCGAATACAACAAGTAAGGAGAATTCAACCAGTTCGTACAAATGACTGGGAGAAAGTATAAGCGATAATGAAGATATATTTCTCAGACATGAATTGAGTTATTTATATAACACAACCCATTTATAACACCCGTTGTGTTTTGATTGACTTTATTGGATAACTCACGCATATGTCGGTTGGCCATATGTGAGTTCATTTGAAAGATATCTGGCGACACACACAAACTTGGAACTGCCACCAGAGTTCCTTCGAAATATGCCACCTTGCTTCGAAAGGACGACAGGTGGTTATCTCAGCGTATACTAGGAACGTGTGATAGCACATATGCGGTACTTACCTCTCGGTAATCCTCTCCAATGGACCAAGTCGCCCCCCGGTGTCCACCGATGCTTGTTGTATGTTCGGCGTCCACGTCTAACCAGTAGTCGCCACTAACTTTGGATAACACTTCCCCAATTCCCCAGTATTCCCAAAAAAACGAACTGATTCTAATGATGGCTTTCATTCAGGAGATCAAGTTTTATGAATGAAATGAATGGAATGAAGACTAGATAAAATACTCAACACCTTAAAACAATTGAGTGAACTTTGTGAACAAGTTGATTGAATAACACTCTGTAATGAATAGGTTATGAAATTAAATCACACAAAGCTCAGTTACCCCAACAGTTGAACAATTCTACTTAGAACAAGGAATTCTACGGTTTCTGTTGCACGAAATTTGGTAGCTATCTGAAAGCGACCAGTTGAACGCTAATTCGCACGTACGCCCTTACCTCGATACGGAATCAAATGAATCTTTGACTTTTCTCTAGTTCGACCGAAAAAATGAACTTCTGACTTGAATACAATTTCTGATGAGTCAGTTCAACCCGGCCGCGATGAAATATCAACTGACTATTTTTCTGCGAGAGTTTACTACGTCAAATTTCCCCTACCAAGATTTTTCTGAGAACCCCTACTGAAGTCAAGTTTTGACTGGTGATAAAAGTTAATTCAACCCCTAGTCTGATCAAATCGTACTGGGCATAATTATCGAACCAATGGGGTGGTATTTTGCAGAACCATAAACAAATTTACTATGACTCTATCGACCAATCCGAGTCTAGTCGTGGGTGGGGCTATCACTTTATCTTTGTCATCCGAGTGATGGCGCCCCCTCGTTATTTGAGCGGTACTACTTTGAACTATGTAATTCCAAGTTCTACTTTCCGTGTTTTAACAATTATTATCTCCTTAAGGCTGCCGAAAGTGATCGTCCTGTACAACTGGAGTTTCGGGTTTTCATTTGGAAGAAAACGATCAAAAAAACCTCACCCTAATTCGTTGCAGCCTAATAAGCCGTTAATCTACATACAAATAATTGTTCATGTGGGTGCTTATTAATTTCGCCAACGAAACCAAACAAATTCTCCCGTTGCATAAAAATTGGATACAATTTCCACTCTTGGCTAGCGACCCTAGATTCCTTCGCAAAATTCCCATCTCGAAAATTCATTCGGTACGTGACGAAAACAATACGAATTATTTTACAATGGGCTTGCCTCCCTGTGGTTCCCGTCACACCAATTTGGACCGCTTGTAATTTTCATTGATCCTTCGAAATTTTGTTGACAAAAGATCGCAGATGTGGAAATTCTACGAAAATAATAATTCTTGTTTTCGGCTTTTTGCCCAGCAAATCTGCGTCCCAGATGACAAAGTTTCTGAAAACTGTGACTGCTTGAGTCTCTTTAATCCAACCGTTCATGACCCTTGAAAGAGAACCTTCAGGATCCCAGTATGAGAATCTGCTATTGAACCCGGCGATATATTCGTACAGGGCGATTCCTAAGATTTTGTTACATTTAACAAAATCTATAACAGGAAACAGTCGGTTTTTTTATTTTCAAATCAACTTTTATTTGCTTTTGAATGTAATCTCCTCTGCGTGGACCTTGACAATTTTTTGTTTCATCAGGTTTCGTTTTTTTGCTCATCTCACTTTTTATGATATCTGACCTTCTGTAGACAACAAAAAGGACTTATTTTTTTTCATACTACCACTTTCACTGATGAGTTCAATGTACGTATTTAGTAAGTGGGTAGATCTGCTCATTGATTATGATATATTTCTGTTCCGCGATATAATATCTGCACTGGAATATCCCTCTCGTCATACGATAAAATATCACCTACGAATGCGGTGGATTTGTGATTCCGCGGACTGTCGCAACATATCATTTGATTATTGTGATATCAACATAATTTTTCCTGTACTCCACACAACCCGTGTAAATCATAGTATCAGAGTTCACATACATTCTTCCAGTAAAAGCAACCGTTTGGCATCTTTTCCACACTTTTATGGAAGCTATGTCTCTTTGCTGTTTACCAGCTGCCGCCATTTTGACAGATTGATTCAAAATAATTTTATTTTTTTTCACAATGTTCTTATGAAACATCATCATTTCCGTCCAGAGAATGAACCATTTCACTGATATTTTTCAAAACTGGGCAAAAATAGGTATTTGAGTAGGTTGATACCTGAATTTATTTCATTGGTCCAGTTTCAGTGGAAATATAACCTAATAGTTCATTGATTTACGCGGAAGTTAAACATGATTTTTTTTTCAGAAAACCTTATACTCACTAGATGAATGTGAGTTCCGTAACCCTTTTTGATAACATGAATTGGAAATATACGCTTGAATTCAAAAGGTTAGTTATGGTTCATTGAGGAGAAAAATCTATATCAATAATGAGGCACGGCCTACTGGTCATTTTGACGAAAGTCTATCGATATCTGAAGTTCGGCCTCTGTGAGATACCTGGCAGTCGAATTGGACGAACGCATTGTAGAGGGGATCAGTCGCAATGAAGCGCACGTATCCCTTCATTGCACGCAATTCGAAGCTCTCGAACGAAAATCAAATTTTGATATACAAACAAATAATTAGACCCGAAATAACATACGCTTGTCCAAATGTCAATTGACGAGATTGGAGACACTGCAGAATGAGGAACTCCGTATTGTCACTAATAGTGATAGATACATCCGACTGGCAACAACTAGCTCATTTGCCTAAAAACCTACAAGAGCTCGCATAAGCCTGGCGAGAGGCGAGCCAACCTCACCCTTTCCTCATCCCTAAAACGAATTCCTGGCACATACCCCCCACACTGCTAAACATCAGCAGGGATGGCCCCTTCGTCTCCTCATTTAGAAGGCAAACCGACATCTTCATCCCGTTTTAGGAAGAACATTGTACATATCAGAAATTCAAGTTGAATATATTAGTATCACTAAGATTTGTGAACAAATAGGACAATCAATATGTCAAATTGAATTGATATCTGAAGTACAGCAATACCATGCGCGGTTACCACTAGATAGGTGACCAGTTGCCAGGTAAGACCTGCGTTGGAAGTCCGAATTGCTGCAGCGCAAAAACATATTCGCACTATATCAATGAGCACGAGATATAGCGAGAGATATACCATTCGTTGATGGGGACGTTGAGATGGCGGTCACAAGTTCATGGATGTTAAGCTGGTTACTCAGAAGTTACTCACAACCGTCGGTGATCAGCCCTGGTCGCAGAAATATACTTCAAACAGATAAAATAAACATATGAAATAATGATATATGGAGTTTATTCTACACCGATAGATTATATTTGAGAAAATGCAGCAGATATTTTTGTCATCATATCGAGCGGCACATGATGAATGAAGTAAAATTTTTGTCCCTTCCAACCCTGTGTTGGAAAGCTGACTTCATATGATGTACTTTGAGGTTGATTAGTCTATAAAAAATACCCCATTTAATTTTCCATATTTTTAATGCTACATGGATCAGATTCCTAGATATCAATGGATAATACGAGCAAGGAGTAAACAAAACGGGCAAACTCTCCTCTGATTAGTGGTCACTTAATATGAGAAGAGCAGATGCCTGATAATGCCCAGAGAAATTCTTATTAGAAAACTTCGGCAATATAGTCATATATTTTCCTCATAAAGTTTCAGACTGAAATTGACATGAATTGAAGTTTGAATGAAATGGATATACAGGACCATTCAAATGACATAAAGAGTCGTTCGAAAATAACTGAGGAGAGGAATGTCAATATAATCTGAATATAAATAAACAAATGATCTTCGAACCAGTTCAAATCACACAACTATAAAACTATACAGTGCGGCTTTTTATAGTCCCCCTCCCCAGGTAACTTTTGAACGGTTCGACATAGAATAATGGGACAAACACCGTTTTGAATGATATCCTCGATAGGACTTTTTGAAATTGAATACATTGTGATTGCTCGATTGATGGCGCATCAACTTGAAAATTTCAAAAAGCGTAGGTCATCAAGTGGCACATCGTTGAATTCAGTTTTTTTTTTTGGGTCGAATACTTCTATTTTACTATCATATATGGTATTTAGGGGTTGTTGAGGTAGAGTTTCATGTATTTCTGAACAAAACTCATTGAGAATCCAATCGAGGTACGAGAAATGTATGGAGTGTTTCTTTCTGTCACTAGGTACCGCCGGTTAAAAGTTATCTTGTCCGACGTACCTAAGGATGATGCACGCTTGATGGTGATTTTGTTTATGTTGTGTCTCGCTTCGGCTAGAGCTCTCCGGATCTCTGGCTGGTGACTACTCTGTACTGCTGAGGGCCAAAAAGCCTGAAACCAGTATGCGGATTGTTTAGCGGACACGATATAAATTAAACCTGATCGAGCTTATCAGAAAGATCAATTTCCATTAATATGGAAGTTTGCATGGATTTTCGGGTGAATATCATCCAACGTTCTGCGTGGTATTTGCTAGGAAAATAGTTGTTTTTCGACTGTGGTCTACCAATTTCGTTTCAATTCATATTGAATCTTTTGTGAAGATGACTTTGTGTACTTTATTTCTCATAAAATTTAACAGTCAAAAGTGGTCGGCGTGTTCTGTAACTCATGGTCAGAACCTCTTTAAGTTTGGTAACATGGAGTCGAAAATAATATTAAATCATCAGAATGCAAGGATTTAGAGTGTACATTGCTGGTATGGAGGTTGAGGATTTTCTGCGGGTAAACTAATGATGATGGATGAAAAAGCCTCTTTGGGGTTCGTTTAAAATGGGTGATCGTGGTTATCAGAAATGAGAAATATAGAGAACATATATTCAGATCAACAAACTCAAACTAAACAACTACGTTGAACTAGTTCTCCCTTGAATAAGTCAGTGTTGAATTTCACATGTTCCTTTCCAAAACGAGCACTTCCGAGTTCCTCATGGTGGTGGTGTTTGACAGGCTATAATGAAATTTGCTTCGATGACAGTTTTTTGACAAGAATATCATTTAACATGTACCTGGTCCTCAATATGCCTTCCAATAATTGCTGGCATACTATTCGACTGTCACCAATCCCAATATCATACTTCGATGGTTGATTAGATCAATCTTCTTGATAATGGACGACAAAATTGCTTGATTTTGTCATTCCGGTTTCTGACTTTTATTTCCTCTTGGCATCTTGAATTATTATTTTCCTGTCTCCTGAATACCCTTCCCAACGCTCACCTTCCCAAAATATTCTAACGAAAATTACAAAATTCTCCAGTCGACGCGTATATTTTTTTTATGTATGATCTCGCACAACTTTTTACAGAGCAGTTTGATTCCGATGATTCTTCTTTCATTGGATAGGGTGGCCTTGGGTGTTGGTCCCATTTGGATTTGAACAAAAAAAGCCATCCCTAAGGGAAGCAAAATGGAGGATATTGATCGTTCACCCTCTCCGTTAACCGATTCTATCGGGCATAACTTTGTAGTGGGTTTTCCGATTTTTTATTGGACATGGTATATTTCATAGTTGATCATATTCCAATTCGGAATGTAATAATCCACCCCTATGGGTGGAAAAATAGGGGATGATTGATTTTTCACTAGTGCACCTTGGCACACATATGTAGTTGACATTGACAGATCCTCCTACATCCGTCACGATAATAACAATCTATGAAAGGATGGAATTTTATACAAAGTGATGAAATCAACTTACCATAAATTTCAAAAATAATTTATTTTAAATAACAATAAATAGTTAAAGTAGATTATCATATCATTCAACAGTCAATAGTTGAAGTAAGCTAGGTAAGTAAGTATTTTGGAAGTAATCAAGAATTGAGTAGGTAGTAATCAGTAGATTTCAGCCACAAAAAAATGAAAAATAAAAACTTTTTACCAAAAAATTAAACCGACGAAAAATCAACTGTAAAATGTAAAATGAATCTTTTTAGTCCTGATGATAATTGAGATCCTAAACTGATATGAGAAACTAATTTTCAGTTGGCGCCAAACAAACTAGCAATTGAATTAGGTACAGCGTAAAATGATGGCAGCGAGATGCATAGCGGCGTTTTGATTACTCCTTCTAGGTAATATAATGATCTTCGATAATTGTTTGTTTGGCGCCGTCTCAAAGTTAGTTACTCACATTAGTTCAGGAGCTCAATTATCATTAGGACTAGGAAGTTTTATTTTATTTTTTGTTTTTCAGTTGATTTTTTCGTCGGTTTTATTTTTCGATAAAAAGTTTCTATCATGAAAAGTAGCGCGTATTTTTCTTATTTATCCATTCTGTGAGGTTTCCTTGAGGAAAATAAACCGAAGTGTGAACCACTCGTACAACATCCTTTTTTCACTATTGGCCCATTTTTCACCCGAGAAATAAGTAGTATTATCGTTCAAAATGACTTTGAGTTTTCCAACAGATATAAAATATTTAGTGGTCAAACATCTGAGAATATTATTAGTTGTCCCTCGTCGAAGACAATATCAATCAATCAATCAATCAATCAAACATTTATTGAAGAAGTTTTCTTTCACAATCATATGAGAAAAATCATAACATCATCATAAAATACTAGCTAATTCAACAGGTCAACCATCGAAAAGATACTATGATACACGGTTTACCACACAATTCATATAAACACAGACAACTAATCAACTATACAATTGTTTTTGAACAACCAGCACAACGAATAGGACAAACAATATTGTAAAAAGTATATATATAATCTGATCCTCCTAGGATTCTAAGAGAAACTCATCGATAGAGTAGTAAGCTTTTTGCAGTAGAAAAGATTTGAGTAGCCTTTTAAAGACCATATGCTATTTGAGGATTTAATGTCATTCCTAAGCTTATTATATAGCTTAACCCCACAGTTCAAGGGATGATTCTGAGATACTGTCAATCTACTATATGGTTGATGTTGTTGGGATTTATTTCTTGTGAAATGTTCACGGATATGTTAATTTTTTTGAAATATTGAAATATTGTTTTTAATGTACATCAGAGTTTGGTGAATATACAAACACGGAATTGTTGATGAATTATGATGAATTAATAATGGTCTGAAATGTTCACGTGCCGATGCACCTGCCAATATTCTAATCGCCTTTTTCTGAATAACAAAGACTTCGTTAGCTTTAGCTGATAAACCCCATCGTTCAAGGCCATAGGAAATGACAGATTGAATTAAACTATGGTATAGAAGTTTGAGAACACTGAGAGATACAGTTAGTCCCAACTGACGCAGTAAATATATATGTTTACCAAGCTCAAGTATAACACTATCAACATGGTACTCCCAGGTTAGTTTATTATCAATATCAACTCTTCAGAATCTAGTACAATTTACTTGATTACTTGAATAGTTTTATAATCAAGTCTAACCAAATAGCTTTTATCTATTGTTGAATTTTTTGTTACAAAGTTGATCATTTGAGATTTAGCAGTATTTATCAGTAGGCCATTCAGAACACCACTCAGAAATTTGATCTGTTACTTCCTGAGCTCTATAAATTGCTTCAGACATAGTACCCGCAGATACCAAGATATTAGTGTCATCAGCAAAAATAACAGTAAAGGAAGCTTTTGTACAAAATTTCGGTAGGTCATTTATAAAAACTAGGAACAGAAGGGGTCCCAAAACAGAGCCCTGTGGTACCCTAATTGATACACATTGATACACATCAGAATTTATACCATTTACACTGACCAGCTGACCACGATCAGCCAGGCGAGATCTAACTCAATTCAATGCAGAGCCTCGCACACCATAAAACTGCAACTTGTGTAATAACATGTCATGGTCAACGAGGTCAAAAGCTTTGCCCATGTCAAAAAATAATCCTAATTCCAAGATTTCCAGCACATGTTTTAGGAGTTGATCTATTGCACCGAAAGATTCAAAGTAATTATATAATTTTTGATAAAAATAATATTCAATAATCTTAGAAAACTGACTAAGGTATATAGGAGGGATATAGGTCTGTGAGATGAACAGTCGGAGCGGCAACCGTTGTTTTCGTATATTGGTGAAATTTTTGACGTTTTCAAGATATCAGAAAAACTCCCCTCAATAAGAGTGGTGTTCACTATATCAGTCAAAGGCTCAGAAATCACATTAGCAACCTTTTCAATGACATGGCCAGGAATTTAATCAATTCCTGACGATTTTTTCTTGCAAACTTTTTTGATAACCTCTTCAATTTTAATTTAGTTACTGGGTATGAATAAATACTCTGTAGAGCAGGTGGAATATAATTAATATTTTCAGTGTCCGGTTTGGATAAACTACTACTGACGGTTGAGAAGTGATCACTGCAATGGTTACAAATAGTATGATCATCAGAAAAATATCTGCATCATCAGCCCTTTGTAGAAATGGTATGGTATTGCCAGTATAACCATTCTGTGCCTCTTTGATAATTTTTATGATTCTTTCACCTTATTATCAGCTGAAGAGATTCTATCATCATTGCAAGTTTTTTTAGCTAGTTTCAATTTAACCTGATATACAGTTCTGAGCTCATTATATTCCTTCAGATATAGACCATTTCCATATACTCCATTCAATTCAAATATCTCAGTTAACCTCTTGTTCAATTCCCGCAACTCAGTAGTGATCCACTGAGAGTCCTCGAATTTATTGTTCTTAATTGAGTTTTTAGGAAATTAAATGTTGAAATCATAATGAATTGTGTTGAAGAAATGCTCAAACTCAGAATTTGCTCCCACTGGGTCATACACTGAAGACCAATCGGTCTCTAACAGCAAGCTAGAAAAATTGTCAATATTAGTATCACTGAAACATCTCATAAGTGTTTCTAGGTTTAGGTCGACTTGTTCAAAACAGAAAGTTGCCAGCTGGAAGGTGCGATCAGATATGAAGGAATGAATAATAGAATGCCTGATTGGCACTGCAGTACACAGAATGCAGATTCACCACATATGCGAGGTGGTTCGCTAATAATAGCAACAATATTATGTTGCTGAAGTATATTAATGAAATCAGTTTTATTATCACTGTTCCTCAACATATCAATGTTCAAGTCCTCACATACAATCAATTCAAAGTTCTTATGCCTCCTATATAGTGCCTCAATTGCTCGATCAAACGAATCAAAAAAAGGCTCAGTATTACCAAGAGGTGATCTATATACAGACAAAATCATGATAGTTTTACTCTTAGAATTCAATGCCAATGCACATACCTCTATATCTTCCTCACTGCTAATTTCAATCGGAATTCTATAAACTTTGAATAATTGAAAAAAAATATGCATACCTCACTTCTGATGTGCTTTTCCCTACAAAATATGGAGATCAAGTTATAGCCAGTAAGTTGGAAACAAGAACATTCTTGTTATTCAGCCAACTCTCACTCAAACATAAAATATCTGGAGAGTGTTGATCAAGAATTATCTCCAAATCAAGTAATTTGTTGAAACAACCCTGTACATTGAAGTGCATAACACACAATTCAGCACTGATTGATCCAAGTCTCACATCATCAGATAGATAACGATGATTACCTATAATATTAATGGACTTATGATCAACACCTTTCTTATCTACTGTCTTATTGTGTCTGTTAGAGTTATCTGGATGATCTGGCTGAACATCTTGCATGGTCTGCCTAGTGATGTTAAGTGTTCTCTCTGCCACTTGACGCTTCAATTGGGTATTTGAGTTGTTTCGATTTTTGTTATTGTCGGTGCTGATTGAGCGAATTCCTGTCAATATTACATATTTACTGAAAGAGTCTATCGCAACCAGTAGTTGCGTTGCTTGCCCCCTACCTTCAGGCAACGGACCAATTAGATTCACATACAGTAATTCATTCAGTTCTTCAGGAACCAGATTATTCATTTCACCAATGCATGTCTCACCTCATTTGGATTTCTGGCTCAAATCACAACTAGCCACCACTTTAATAATTTTCGTCATTTTGGGCCGCAAATGAAATCTCGATAATTAATCATGAACTTTTTTAGCACCGAAATGACCCTTCTGTTTTTCCATGAAGGAACAAATGGTTTTTTGGAAAACACAGTCTTGCACAACATTTATCCTTGATTCCTGTACGGAATAATATATCATGATGAATCAAATACCATTCCTTACAACGTTTTCAACCTAGCGCTCCTTTCATTAGCTCTTTACTTATACGTACACAAAAATCATCCTGCGTTTTCCGCGACATAAATATTTTTGAAATTGATTCGTATAATCCTTTTCGATACCAGAAATCATTGGGAATCTTGATAATGTATCAGCCACTACATTTTCAGAACCTTCACAATTTTATATGTGGAATAAATACTTCTGGATACCTATATAAAATCCACCTTGATAAACGAGAACTGAACAACTTACATGTCGGAATGAACGATGAAGATCGATGATCTGTGACGATAGTAAGATCTTTTCTTAGTACGAATACCTATCCGCCACTGCTTCAGTGCGACCACAATCGCCAATGCTTCTTTTTCTGTAACTATTCGATTCAATTTGGTGCCCTTCGGAGTTCTACACATCCCAGGTAACAACATAATTGATATAAGTAAGCACCTAGACCATAAGAAGAACTGTCAGTTCTTATGTAGAATCTTTTATTCGGATCGGTGTGAATTTGCATGGTAACTTGCAAAAAAACAGTTCCATTTCCTCGAACGCATTTTATTCATTTTCTCTCCATCTCCATTTGCTGCCTTTTTTCAACAATGGTACTATTGGTAGAAGTAAATCTGAAAATCTATCATATTTAATGAGAAATAACCTCAATTCTTCAATATTCAAGGAAACCGTATATTCTTGAATGGCAGCAATTCTCTAGAGATCCATACTGATTCCTCTTGAGGTTTTTATATGTCTCAAAAATTTCACTTCCTCTCTACCAAATTTAGCAATTGATTTGAATGCTGATCAGGGTGATTTAAGAAAATTAATAGATCGTCTACATTCAGAAAATTATCAACCTATGACGGTTTCAAGTCCTCTAATGAAGCTGCTCACCGATGTCGATAATGGCAAAGGCAAAACATTAAAAACATAGGTTATACCTCCGAAGGAAACTCCACTATAATTTTGATGCTCTCAACAAATCGGAATTTGCTACTATAAAGTTGTCAAATCGACAGTTGATAAACGTCGACCAGGTGAAAATAGAAACAAAAGCTCATTTTGCACTGGAGGCATCACATTTCCTTTCACCATCCTTGTATTCACGCTAGAATCCTTCTTTCTCACTACAACCAGTGGACTCACATACCTAGTTGGTTGCTTAGCAATCACACTTCACACCAATATTTCCTGGATTCGCCTTTTCACTTCCATTCTATGAACATATGGTAGGGAATAAGTTTTTAATGAAAAATTCTTCCGTCTCTCATTGAAATGTCATGATAATTATAGCATTTCATTGAAGCCGATTGGTCAGAAAAAATATCACTGAATTCCGTCAGTAATTGACAGAATCGTTCTTTATTCGCATCATCAACTCTTTCACTAGCTTGAACTAATATTTAAATTCCTTTCGTTGAATGAACAGGCTCCGTTGGTTCACTCACATCACAACATCATGGGTATCCATCAATGGATATTTCACACAAACCCATATCATTCAATTGCTTTTGCTCTTTCCCTACAAAATTGATCACCCTTCTATTTCCATCAAATAATCCATCCATGGAATACATACTACTGGATGTATGAAATCCACCTTGATAAACGAGAACTCAACAACTCCCATGTCTGAATGAACGATAAAGATCGATGATCTGAAACGATAGTAAGATCATTTCCCAGTACGAATATCCGCCCACTGCTCCAGTGCCACCACAATCGCAAATGCTTTTTTTTCTACTACTACAATTCGGCGCCCTTCAACGTTCCTCCGTGAAAAGAAATAATCAACTTATCCCCGGTATCATCACATAAAGAAGCACCCAGACCATAAGAAGAACTGTCAGTTAATCCATCCATTTGCATTTTCTCGAAATTCACAACTATCGAAATCTGCATCATCCAATCACAACCTAGTATCGGGTCTCGCATTAGTGACGGTACCACTATACATACATATTCGAAACTCACATCCTCTATTTTGAATTTCAATTAAACTTGCTCCTTAACCTGTTGCCCTTTATTTTTCAACGCACCATAAACAGTGACGCCGTTGGCTGGTAATGCGGGTACACCGAAATTTGTTTCCTTGATTTTATCAAAAAATTCCTGACTGATGCATCTCATTGATGATCCACTATCTACCAGAATATTTACTTCAAAGGATTCTATTTTGGCCGCGATAATTGATGCCATTTTATTCATTCCATCAGTTAATACATTCTCCGAAAGAAAATCTTCGTAACTATCATCGAATAATGTCGCTACTACTCTATTCTCGTTCCTCCCCGGATTTTCAGCGTTTTGGTTATCACTTCTATTTGAGTCGTGTACCCTGTTTCGTTGGTCGTTTACGTTGAAAGAATTCCTATTTAACCTTCCCAAGAATTTCCCTTGATAATCGGTATTATCAACTCTCCTTAAGTATTTTTCCACTTTGAACCAGGCTCTGAACTTGTTTCTTTAGTTTTCGTCATCCTGTATGACAATTTTGTGATTATTGTTAGAAAGTTGAGGGAAAGTGCGCATCGGAAAAGGTATCCAGGAGACAGGAAAATGAGAATTGAAGAAGCCAAGAGGAAACAAAAGTCAGAAAGCAGAATAACAAAATTGGGTAATTTTGTCGCGATAGAATCAATAAAATGGCACCAATTATCAAGGCCAAAGTAAAATTTCCTGAGGTGAATATCCTGGTGGAACGTGGGCCATCTATGAGTTGCATCAGTCGGAAATTCTTTGATAAAATCAAGAAAACGAATTTCGGTGTACCCGTTCTACCAGCCAGTGGCGTTACCATTTATGGTGCGTTGAAAAATAAAGAGCAACAGGTTGAAGAGCAAGTTTATTTGAAATCTGAAATAGAGGATGTGAGTTTCGAATATGTATGTATAATGGTACGTTACTAATGCGAGACTTGATACTTGGTTATGATTGGATGATGCAGTTTTCGATAGTAGTGAATTTTTTTGAAAATGCAAATCTATGGATTAATTGATGAAAATAGAAAAGTGATCAATTTTGTAGGGAAAGTGCAAAAGCAATTGGGTGATGTGGGTGTGTGTGAAGTATCCGTTGATGGAGACCAAATATGTTGTGATGTGAGTGAATCAACAAAGATTGTTTATTCAACGAAATTAATTGAAATATCAGCCCAAGCTAGTGGAAGATTTGATAATGCAAATGAAGAACGATTGTGTCAATTAATGACGGAATTCAGCGATATTTTCTCTGACTAACCGGGTTCAATGAAAGGCTATTGTCTTGACATTTCAATGAGAGACGAAAGTCTAAACTCATTCCATACTATATGCTTATAGAATGGAAGCGCAAAGCCAAATCTAGGAAATATTGTTGTAGGGGATGATTGCTAAGCAACCAAATGAGTATCTGAACCATTGGTTGTTGTGAGAAAAAAGGATTCTAGCGTGAGAGTGTACCTGGATGTACGATTTTCAAATATGGTAAATATTCTGTATGTAGACAATCTGTTAATTTTCTCTAATTGCCCTAATGAGCATTTGAATGAATTCCGTAAAGTTTATGAGAAACTCAGAAAATATAAATTTGGTAGAGAGGAAGTGAAATTTTCAGGACATATACTAACCCCAAGAGGAATAAGTATATATCCCCAAAGAATTGCTGCTATTCAAGCATATAGGGCTCCCCGAGTTATCGAAGAATTAAGGTCATTTCTGTGTTTCATCAATTATAAAGAGTTTTTGTGATGGGTTTTCAGATTAACTTCTGCCAATATAACCTTTGTTAAAAATAGGTAACAAGTAGAGGTGGAGAGAAGATGAACAAAATGCGTACGACAAAATAAAACATGTTTTTTTGCAAGTTACCATGCAAATTCACTTCGATTCTACATGATAACTGACAGTTCTTTTTATGGTCTTGGTGCTTGCTTATATCAATTATATAAGTTGATTATTGCTTTTCACAGTAGAACGTACATATACAAAAAAGGAAGCATTGGCGATTGTAGTGGCACTGGAGCAGTGGCAGATATTCGTACTGGGAAAAGATCTTACTATCGGTACAGATCATCGATCTTTATCATCCATTCAGACATGTGAGTTGTTGAGTTCTCAATCATCAAAGTGGATATTATATTTCCAGGGGTATTCATTACACAGAAAATATTGTAAAGGTTCTGAAAATGTGGTGGCAGATACATTATCAAGATTTCCAAAAATTTCTAGCAGCGAAAAGGGAATGGAGATTCCCGATTTCTCTGAAATTGAGATATTTCTTCTTAGTGCAGGATGGGTTTTTTGTACGTATAAGGAAAGAACTAATGGAAGGAGCACTAGGTTCAAAACGTTGTAATGAATGCTATTTGATTCATGATGATCTATTATTCCGAACAGGAATCAATGATAAATGTGGTGCAAGACTGTGTATTCCAAAAAACCATTTGATACCTCTCATCAAGGAGGAACACGAATGGAAGGTTCATTTCGGTGCTAAAAAAATTATGGTTATTTATCGAAATTCAATTTCTGCTCAAAAATGGAGGGAATTATCAGAAAAGTTGTGGCTAGTTGTGATTTCTGCCAGAAATCTAAAGAAGGTGAGACATGTGGTTCCTGAAAAACTGTGCGTGGATCTAATTGGTCCATTCCTAAAGGAGGAGCGGAAGTAACGCAAGTACTGGTTACGATAGACGCTTTCAGTAAATATGTAGTTTTTATCCTTCCCGACGAGAGACAACCAATAATATTCTCAGATGTTTGACCACTAAATATTTTATATTTGTCGGAAAATACAAAGTCATTTTGAGCGATAATGTTACTTATTCACGAGTAAAAAATGGGCAATAAGGTTTATAAGTCGTTCACACTTCGGTATATTTTTCTCAAGTAGGCTATTACGCGCTTCTAGTCCTGAAAAACATAACAAATGGATCGATATGTTAGAACAAATCAAATTATGCTCAAGTTATCCATGAAAATACAGGGTTTACGCATAGGGAGGTGAAATTGGGGGAATCTCGGCAAAACAATTATCGATAATATTTCTTATACACCATCGTCTATCCCAGATAGAAATATCATTGTTCTAGCGAAGGAGAAACTATGTACAAAAGCACGTAAATGACAGTCAAGACATAAAAAATATAAACAAAAATTGACGGAATTTGAGGTGAGAAATAAAGTTTTGGTGAAATCTCATTCAAAATCTCGGCAGAACATAAAGGAATTAAAAAATTATTTCGTTTATATCAGGGTACCTGTACTGTCACCAAGGCCTATCAAATCAAAGACGATGATACTGGAATAGTATTGGGAATTCAGAATATTCATAATCTGAGGACATATCGAATGCCATATTGAATTAAATAGAATGATTCAGAGTTGAATTCTTGTCGAAGTGTGCAGTCATCCAACTTGGCAGGTGATGAACCAGGCTTTGAACTTGTTTCTTTAGTTATCGTCATCCTGTATGATAATTTTGTAATTATTGTCAGAAAGTTGTCGGAAACTGCGCGTTGGAAAGGGTATCCAGGACAGAGAAAAATAAGAATTGAAGAAGCCAAGAGAAAACAAAAGACAGAAAGCAGAATGACAAAATCAAGTAATCTTGTCGTCCATTATCAAGAAGTTCGAACAAATTAACCATCGAAGGATGATAATTGAATTGATAACAGTCGAACAGTATGCCAGCAATGTTCGGAAGGCATAATAAGAACCAGGTACATGTTAAATAATTTCCTTGTCAAAGAACTGTCATCGCAGCAAATCTCATTAATGCCTGTCAAACCGCCATAAGAAACTCAAAAGTGCTCGTTTTGACTTATTCAAAAAAGAAGTAATTTAAAACCCACCATCGGTCGCGTCTCTTGTCCGAACACAATAGGTCGCGTGTTAGATTTCATCTAACATTCAGGAACAAACACAAATCATGGGTTTTCATTTTTATTAACATAGGAATAAACATTCTTTTCACTTATAAAGATTTGTCACACCGGAACACTGGAAACATACGTATGTTGTAACCTGTATATGTTCTTCACAAATGGGCAATAAACAAGTTCCACACTGACGTTGTGTAAATCGATATTTTCTGCTGATGGGACAAAATTGACACCTTACTTTTCCTTGCTGATTTTCTGAAGAGTGTTGAGGCTGAACTTGATGGTTTCCCTGAAACGTTGGCTATTTTTTGGCGAAGAGGAAGAGATAGAGATCGAATGTCAGGACGTTTCGTTAGTTGAGGTAACGCTAGACGTTTAGCTAATTCCATGATGGAAGCTCTCCTCGTTGTCGTTTTGTTGACGTTACTGCTATGGATTATTTGAGCATTTATGGTAGCAATATTGAGTAACGAACAGAATACTGTGAAGGGCCAACGGTTGGAAACTCTTGTTGCAGAATACTCACATTTCATGCCATCAACAACATGCACTCCGCCTTCGCTTAGATTATAAAACGTTATGATTTCAGGTTTATCTGCACTACTAGATGGATTCATCACATCTTCGTCATCCAAAGATGATAGCATGAGAACGTTTTTTTTTTGGAATATAAGAAACCCGTATAAAATTATTGCCAATTTTTTTTTCTCCATAGGCAAACACACTACTTTGTTGAGGTCTATTCTTTACTTCAATAATTTCAAGCGGAAGTTCCGGCTAATTTTTGTTTATTGTACCAACCATAGTCAATTTATGATTATAACAAATCATCAGCAAGTGCAATGGGAGTGAAATGATTATATAATGTCACATTTCTTCCGGATTTATCTATAGTGGATATAAGATGTTTTACAACACTACTCACATCATTTGGTGATTGATATGAGCCGTTGGGTTGTTTACCAGCACCTTTTTCCATATTATGGATGTAAAATGTTCGTGCGTCCACTGAACTGTATATTTTCATCCTATACTTTTCTGGCTTATTGGCCTATGTATTGTCTAGAGCAACATTTTTCCCTGAATGCCTCCAGCATCTCGTCAATGGTAATATATTCGCCGACAGTATAATTTGCATAACATGATTCCACAAACGTTTCAAAAACAGGACGAATTGGAGCTAGGTAGTCGTACTTTACATTGTTTTTTCTCTCATTGGAATCATCAGATCTCAGTGCTCTTATTGGTGTATGAAATCTTCTTTCCGCCACAACAGCGGCAAAATATTTCGGTGCAATACCATCTGTGATCCACATTTCAGAAGTATTGGAATGCTGTGCTTTTTTCATCCCAGCCATGAACAAAAGTCCTGAAAATGCATAGATTTCATCTACACCGGTGGGCGGGCAATCTCTATCGCGACCATATAATCTTCGCATGTTTTCTAATTTCTGGTTTGTGAACTTTGTTATATCGTCTGAAACTTCTTCCGGAAAAAAACAACTTCCAACATTCTACAGGAGTCTTGGCCCCCTTAGTTCGAAATTTTACACCTGGTAACAGGGATATTAGATTATGGTTACGAGTTTTAGTTTTCGGCAAGTCTGGCTTATGTTTTTACCGGCCTTTTTATGGATTTTTTTTTGTGGCCCACTTACGAACATAGGTTCTTTCAATAATCGGGGAGCAGTAGCAGTTATATTGGCAGCTACTTCTGGTTGAACATCATGTACCTCACTCTCTGCAGACTGCTCATTATCAGTTTTATAACAATTGTGCTCAGGAGGAGCATCACTGAAGTCGTCAGAAACTTGAGCTTCCTCTGTGTCAGTTGGAACTACCTCGTACCATTTCAATGACTGCTGAGTGTATTTATCCTCCATATTGAAACTACAGAAATTATAAGTCAGATATGCACAATATTATTCCATTCACAAACTCACCGAATAATAAACATTATTCCTCTAAAACAATAAAATCCACTAACATGAAAGTTCGCGTCGTTAGATTCATTCCAACCAACAACAACAACGTGATCGGTCGCGTGTTAGATAGAAACTAAATCATGGAAATATCTCAGTAGTTTGGGGCTCATCTTGACTTCGAATCACAGCTGCACATTCCGAATATGCCCGTTAGAGCATTCTTGGAAGGAAATAAATTTTAATGGGCAAAAATTTCAAAAATGGTAGATTTTTTCTAACAACGCGACTGATGGAGGGTTCAAACGTAGTTGTATAGTTCGAATCATTATTCCCCTATGTTTATCATGTTGAAAATGATTCGAAAGTATTTCAATGAGCTCGTCATCAGTTGGAAGAGAATCTAAGTAACTCGCTTCCTTAACACATTTGAAAAAATAGTCAGCTCAAGATTCCCTTTCATAATTGCCAAATTTCAGTTTCCTGTATGCTTCCCTTTGAGTATGAGCATCTTAATAACTATCAACGAAAATACTTTTGAATTCTCCAAAATGTTTACAAGAGTGCCGTTTTATTTCTCCCCAGTCAGTAGCAGATTCGGTAAACCTGCAGCAAAGTGAAATGTCACCGATTCTCACGAAATTTTTATAGATGCTTTAGAACACGATAATGAAAGTAGATCCATCGAAATTTTTCCGCGGAAACGGTTATTTTCGGAATTATGCTCTTGAATGATTCAAATAGGTCTATTTTCAATCATAATTTCCACTAACTTGGGACAGCTTGATTTCTTTATTTCTTCATCAACAGACTGTGGGGAACCCTCAATTTCTTCAATGCGATTCATAACGATTTTTTTTTCGGGTTCAGGATAATATTCAGTTTATTTTAAGGAAATTGAAAATTATTTGACATTCCACATTATAGATCTCATCTGTCAAAGAGAGAACTATAATCTTTGAATCTGTTTTCTATATTGTTGCCAATTGTGAGAACATTCCTGCTCTCCGAAAATAGCTGAGAGAGTTTTCTAACGTGTTTTTTCTCCTGAACACGAACGCGGTGCTCTCGTACCCTTTCTGAATTAGAGAGCTTCTATGATCCAGAACACAAGTTTTTCGAGCATGTTTTCTCGCGTAAAAATCACCCACAATGCCTCCTTCTTCCTACAATGTAAAAACATACCCGATTTTGGTGATAGCGAAATGTCCCTGAATTTAATTTTTACCATTACTTACACACACACACAAGAATTATCTGATACTTTCTATCAGATTCTCTGACTTGATCTGATTGAACATTCGCCGAATATTGGCGGTCATAATAGAGGGATGTTTACGAAAATTCAACAGAATATTGAATAAGTCATTTTGGACTTCAGGTCCAGTAAAGAGGGTGTCATTCGACGAAACACCATTGGAAGCTTTACACAGAGCATCTAAGACCACTAAGTTTGATTGTCCTACTGTTCAAGTTTATGACACCGTGGTGGATGATGAAATAACACTCATCAGAGTGAGATTCTGAGTTAGAAGAAGACATGTGACCACTATCGTGATAATTGTGTAAAAATGCACAATATTGTTGTTGAAGTAGGGGTTTACTACTCGAAAAGGTAGAGCAACCGTAAATCTTCCGGAAAATATCTTCACATAACTCGTCGTCGGGATTCACAGAGAGTTTCTGAGGAATATTTTCCAATTCCCAGAAATGTTTCAATGACCTTTCTAGTGAAACGTCGCAAGAGCAAAAAAAATAGTTGAGCGGTGGGGAAGTTGAATAATACCATCCAAATACAGTATTTATAGCAACAGGTTCGTACACTTTCCCATTAAGACGACCTGACTCGAGAACGAGAGGAAAAATATCGGCTCCTAACGGAATGTCTATTGAAGTCAGAATATCGAAGTTGGGATCTACGAATGTCCCAAATTTTTCTCGCTTTGTCCTCAAGAACCCTATTCTTTGGTTAAATCCAATGAATGGTGCATAAACCGCTTGGGTTTTCAAGCACATGTGGAAAGTATTTTCCTGCGATTCAGTAATATGTAAGCTTAACTCCAACAAGAGTCTCACTGGCACAGTTTTTCAATACAAGGCAGTTTTTAGGCAATGGTTGAAACCCTTTCTTCAGTTATCGTAATCAGTACTGTTTTATCCCTGCTGTAATAGGAGGCCTCTGAGAAGTCCTGCTATCTAGATGATTAGTCAACATTCACACGTGGTGTCTGTCTGAGGAAGGGTCCTGCACTTCTCAGTAATGCAAGATTTCCGGTTGTTAGCTGTATGGGTGGTTCTTCCAAACGAATGACTTGGTAGCGTGGTATAGAGAAAGATATTCGGGGGAGTAATTAATAATAATTGCATGTAAGGCGCATACCAAATCAGTCAAATTTGGAGTGTACGCTTCTATAATAATGGCTACTTGATGTTTCGCGATGGAGACGTTTTCCTTTGGAATGAGCGGCCACTTTCATGATTATTTACTTATTTCATTCAATTAGGCTTGTACTTGAGAGTGCAAGTTCTCGACTTGTAAGTTTTGTGAATTTTCAGAATTTATTTTTGGAATTCTGTAGTTTCATTTCAGAACATGACATTTCACAATTTTGACATGGATATTGGGATATTTCAATTATATTTCGGTCGATGGATCTCGTTTACTTTTCGTGTGAATTGAAAAACTGTGGGTGTGTTACAATGTCTCATGATGATTTCTTGATCATTATGGTTCGTTAAGTGCTCAAAAGTATGCTGACTTCATCGGCCAGATTGAATGTGACGATGTTCGTTTGTTTCTATGGGTGGATAATTGACGTCATTGTAGAGGCAGAACATAGCCTGCGAGGGATGTTAACATATTTGCGGTAGTTGATAAAAAAGGTGGTTCCCAAAAACAGAGTATTGATTTATGTTAGGAAAAATCAATTGAAAACTAACTACATGTTTGAAAAACAATTTTGCATTATTTTGTCTTGTTCCTCTACTAGCAAACTTTGGCACCCCCCACTAGTTTCGGATTTGTCTCGGGCGCCACCTTCAGTTATAGTGGAAAGGCCACTTTGCTCCGGGCAGTCTCAGTGAAGTGAAGAAATGAAACACTCCATGGGTCAGTATAGTATTGACCAATACAACTGGGCCAGGAGGGCAGTCTTCAATTGCCCTGGGGTTCGAACCTGGGTGATGAGTGCACACTGGATGATTCTATTCAAATTGGTAAATAAAAACACCCCATTTTTAGGACAGGATAAATAGTTCAACAGAAAAACAGAAAAACATAGATGAAGGGCGGCTGACGGCAGCCTCAAGCTATTACAAAAACTGGTGAGAAATGTACACAATGAAAGCGGGAAGAGGGCATTTGCAAGCAAGCGTGGAAACTGTTACTGTGGCAACCAAAAAGCTCATGCGGAGGGGAATTAGTACGGAGTAGAATAAAAGCTCAAAAACGGGTGCAAAGTGGTTTAGTTTTAAATATCACAGTGTTCCAGTGCGAAAACGGGTATCAAATGCAAGTTTACGGACGGCCAAAGCAACAAATTTGGGTAACAGTTCATGATGCTCCGCGCGAAACTGCTCCAACCCATACTTCCTGTTCGTGCCCAACTTTTATACTCCCTTTGACTTGCACTCATTCTTACTTTGGATCGTATGAGAGTGAGACGGGAGCAATATCTATCCCCTCAGTGACCGTATCCGATTTTCGTTTCATCCCTTTCATTTCACTCTGTTCACTCCCTGAGAAAGTTACTCTGGAACGCGAGAAGGTGAAACGCAAGAAATGTCCACCCCTTTAGGGCCGTGTCCATCCGTGCTCCCTACCCCTCTCCATTTTATTCTGTCATTTCCCGGAAGAAGCCATGCTGGAACGCAGGAAGGTGAGACGCGAGAAATGTCTTATCTACCTCTTCAGTGCCGTATCTACTCGTGCTTCCTACCCCTCTTTATTTTACTCATTTATTTTTCTGCGGAGCCACGATGGCACGTATAAAGGTGACACGCGAGAAATGTCTACCGTATCCACTCGTGTTTCCCACCACATTTATCTTACTTTCCTATCCCCCGAGGA
The DNA here is from genome assembly GCA_018342105.1 of Gonioctena quinquepunctata. Lineage (NCBI taxonomy): Eukaryota > Metazoa > Arthropoda > Insecta > Coleoptera > Chrysomelidae > Gonioctena > Gonioctena quinquepunctata. Next base: position 114,048 of record JAFIRS010001713.1, read on the forward strand.
GTCAACCCGCACATCGCATCAATGAACTGTACCTTATTAAAATGAATGCTCATCGGTTGTCTAGTTTACTTGGCAATGCTGTTACACGAACTTTGGTATTTGCGTGCGTGGTGCCTCGGACCGGGCTAGAACGATACTGGAATGCGTGGCGCGAAGTTGAAATAAATCTGGGCCTCTCGCGACCATGGTTCGATCATGCGCGACTGATAATTTCCTATACCTTTCAACCTGATATATTATATTTACCGGACGGCAGACTTCTCATCCTATCACTCCTTCGGCAAGCTGGTCGGCAAATCTTGGGTCGGTGGCGGTCTACTTCGTTCGCTGGTTCACAACTCATACTGGGTATCGCGAACGTGACTACTCCAGCAAGTTTCGGTCAGATACTGCACTTTCAATGCGTTTGAAAATGATTTCTAGTCGGTATCTCCCTCTTCACTGCCTATCTAACGTCTCATGCACGGACCATTCATTTATCAACCCTACAATTTTTTTAATGAATTATATCTTGGATACTATATTTACCAAACTTCCAATATTTCCTCTAACACCACTTCGGCAATTTGTTCGTTTGGCCTCGGATCGGAAGCAGCCTACAAAACGGTCATTTCGCTTGTTAGCGCACAACTGATTTCTCCAAAGCCCGATGTATATAATTTCAATCTTAACCGGTGTAGATTCAAGTTTTTCGTTCCAAAAATATTTTCGTACGATGCTATTCTGTGCTACTTTTGGTCGCAGCGTTTGGTGCGACAGATTATATGATGTTTCAGGAGGGGTTTTATCTTGCTTATCATGTGAGTTTTAATCCACGGATTTATTGCGAACAAGAACGATATTTCAATGATTTTCAATAACGAAGTTAGGTATTAAATTTTTGCAGGGCTTTATGTTTGTCTAAATGAAACTGGAAAATAGTAACTTCGTTACACTACATTGAACATATTCCATGAGCTAAGACGGTGACGACATATGCCGTCCAATATTCAGAAAATAATATATTTATCAGGAAGAAAATACATAACAAAATGTTTTTCCCCATAACATTGTTCAATACAAAGCGGGGATTGCTATATTTGATTCATTTGCGATTACATTTGGAGGAAACAATATGTGGAACGTGAATGGTGACCTTTGAGTTGAGCAGATTGATTTCCAGTGGGGGCTTCAGTTCAACTTCTTTTGCCACATGTAACATGTATTGTTCATAATTTCACTAACCGTATTTCTTCTTCGAGACTGGGATCAATTCAATTCGAGGGTACGATATTATGATCTCCTTTCAAAACGTGAATTTTCCATTTTTTTTCATGTTGCAACTGATCATTACGGTCAATTCCGGCCATGTTCATGTTTTATTGGGAAATTTCTCCGGGATTGAATTTTTCTTGTGCAAACCTGCCACTAATCAGCTTAGGATGTTATTCAATATACCTTGGAGATATTGAAACCTGATATATACACGTGCAACACACTGCAAACTACAGTGACAGAAAACCACTCCAAAAACTGTTCTTTCATATAGATAGGAGTGGCTGTATGCCCGACCGGGCGTATACATTGAACAAAAAAGCCACACATGCGTAACATTGGAAAAACGGAGGACTCAAAATCTCTTCACAAAATTCAATATAAATTGAAACAAATGATAGACTACAAGCGAAAACCAACTACTTTTCTGGAAAATACCACGCAGAACATTGGATGATATCCGCCTGTTGGGTTCCGCTTAGGCCAGAGGTCTTCGGATATTCGACTGGTGACTAATCCGTACTGACGAGGGCCAAAAGCCTGGAATAGGTTTGTTTTTCTTCGAAAAATTGTTTTCAACCGCTTTCTTAGTTGTTCGACCAACCCTCAGAAGTTAATGAAAACTTGTACGAGTTAAGATCGCATTGGCATTGTTGAGCGAACCTGATATCCGAAGACCTCTGGCTGAAGCGGAGCCCAACAGGCGAATATCATTCAATATTCTGCATGGTATTTGGCAGAAAAGTGGTTGGTTGCTGCTTGCAGTCTACCACTTTCTTCAATTTATATTGAATGTTGTGAAGAGACTTTAAGTCCTTCGTTTTTTTAATATTACACTTCACATGTTTTGCTTTCTTGTTTAATGTATGCGTTAGGTCGGGCATACAGCCACTCCTATCTATATAGAAAAATACTTTTTGAAGTGTTCCTCTCTGTCACTAGGTATTAGGCTTGGTTTTGTTTTCATTTGTATTGGGTCCCGCTTCAGCCAGAGATCCTCGGATTTCTGACTAGTTATGACACGGCTAAAAGCCTGGAATCGGTATACGGAATGTAAGGCAGACCTGACACAATTCAAACATAACCAAGTTTATCAGAAAGAAACATTTGCAATAAATGTTTATTGATAATGGAAGTTTGCATAGATTATCAGGAAAGTAGTTGTTTTTCGCTTGTAGTTCGATTTATATTGATTTTTTTCTGGAGGCCTCCGTTTTTCTAATATACATATATTATATATATATATATATAAATATATATATATATAAATATATATATATATATATATATATATATATATATATAAATATATATATATATATAATATATATATATATATATATATATATATATATATTTCTTACCCTTCCATACGTATATAAAATACCAAACATATATTGATTGAACAAAAATGACCAAGTGAGTTGTAAGAATCGAAATTAACTGAAAAAACATTTCTCTTTCCTCAAAAATCAAATACCCAAAATTAAAACTTTAAACCTCATTTTCAGCATTCCATGCAATGACTGTAACAAGGAATATATAAGCCTGAACCTCACAACATCTGGAGAACCGACTCAACGGTCATAAATTCATGAAAAAATCAAATACAGCCTTAAACAAACACATAATATAAGATTATTATAACCCAAAGACATAAATCCGAGAAAAACACAGAAAACGAAACATAAAGGTATATAATATATAAATATATATATATATATTGTAATGAAATGTTATTGTTGTTATATTTACAAATTGTTATGTTATGTAGATTTTTATAAAATGAATTTTGTTAACTTTTTATTTATTATTATTTTTATGCTTACAAATATATTTTTGCACCGCGTTGGGCGCCAATTGTAATATAATTTGAATTGTAAAAACAATAGTTGAATATTTTGTCCCACTTTGGGTACAAATTGATATGATATGTGATAGATAATTATTTTCGCCCTGTATAATATATTGTTATGAAATATTAATTGCTAGCTAACGTCACTGTTTTCTCGTCACGTTGCTGCCAATTGTTATTACCCTTTCTTACCACGACTAAACTCAGTTGGTACGCCTTTCGTCTCAGATAGCCGGTCCTGGCGATAGAGCCACTGCCCTGTCTTGATGTCTATTTCAATTCAGTGTTAATAAGTGAGATTGCAGATCATATCATTGTGGAAAATAAACCAGAAAGTATCGAAAACAATTATTTCCTTTATTCAGGAAAACTTATATTAACCTGGCCTACGATAAATAACTTATACTATGATCAATTAACAAATTTTCATAGACAATAATGAAGAACAGTGATGTATACAGTAAACATAACCTCACTTTTTCATTGAGGTTGGAAGAATTCTTTTATAGTTCAATACCCAAAATAAATAGAGTTCTTCAGATTCGATACGATTTACGTTGGAAAGTGATTCAGTTTGTGATGTGCACTAAACAAGTTTATACCTGGAGCTGGAACTGTCACTGTTACAATACATGCCAACAATCTGAAATCCTTCTTCAATCCACAACTCTCAGGAACTCTCCAATTGCAAAAGGAACCATACAAATCCCCAGAAATCAACTTGCAAACAGATTTATGTGGAGTACATGAAAGGTAATCTTGTTTTCTCCTATTTATTTTTGTCGAAATTCTCTTGAGGTTGAATTGGTTAGATTAGTATAGACAAAATACCTTGTATTAGTGAAAATCTTGAAAGGAATCTCTCCTAAAATTTTGTACGTGGCGTTATTTTCAAAAAAAATTTAATCTCCTCTCGCTTTGTAATTTCATCCCCTGGATACCATTTCTGTTTTGTCCATTTTATTTGAATTTTCAAACTCGCGCACTTTCTTGTCACATTATCACTCTCTTGGGGTTATTTGAAAAAACTTATGAACTAAAATATTTTACCTTTCCTAAAACTATATACAATATTTGATAATTGTCTTTGACATTTCACAGTTCTTATTTTTCCACAATTTTCAATCTTACATCTGACCATACTGTTCCCTGATTGGCTATTGTCATCAATAAGTTTGTTGTCTCCCATTGACTATTTTTAGTTAGATACAATTTCATATACTGTATGTTTCAAGCTTATAATTTCGTTGCTCACATTTAATTCAGAATGATTTTGTGAATCTAGACTTTTTTGTTGTATTTTGAACAATTATAGGTTGTTATCATTTTGACAATGTGTGAAAATGATTGCATTATAGTATTTGCATATTTTTACCTATCAATATTATACAGAGGCTTCATAAAGTAAATAGAATCTCAAAAGTATGTAAAAACAATATCTCATGAACTACTAACTATTAAGTAATTATTATTTTTGTGGGTTTTTTATGAAATTATTCATTTTTTCCCTTTGAAATATATTACTGTTCCTTCATAACATACCAACATTCCTAAATTTATATTCAATATTTCTCTACTAGTTAGAAAATCTTGAATATCAATTATTTTATTTACAGTTATTGAATCTTCATTAACTAATACTATTTTACTAATTTCAGAAAACTACCTGCTGGATTTCCCACCAGTTCAAGGAAACAAGTTCTACAACGATAACTATTATTTACAACTACTAATATTATGTTCTTTTATTTCAGAAAAACCTGACTCTGGACTTCTCTACAGATCAAGAGAGAAAACTTTTCAAGATATTATCATATATGACATTTTATATTTTATGATTATCTTTATACTGATATATAATTTTTTATATTCATTTGATTTCAAAGTTGCTGGTACTCCTTTCAATTATACTGTTTTATTATTTTCCCTATCTCTTCCTTCAGTTGTTTTTTATATTCATATTTATTAATTTGAATCTCTCATTTTATTAACTTTCATTTTGTGCATATACTCTTTTGCTATTATTTATTCATCAACTCATTATATTCATTTATAATTCATTAATATACCTTTATTTTAATTATTCATATACCTTCATTTTATTTATAAATATACGTTTATCATCATCATCATCATATTTCTTATAATATACTCCTTTAGTATTATTATTATTATTATTTCCACTTTCATTTCTCACATACATTCTTCTTATACACAAAATATTTTTATCTTCATTTCTTTCAATTTTTCTTCAAAATTCACATTATTTATTATCCATTTCTATATTTTTCCTTCTTTATAATCTATATTGTTTCTCACTTTACTTTTTAACCCATATTTGTATCAACTTTTCTGTTTTTCAGTATTTTTTTATTGTTATTCAATATTAATGTTTTCTTTCTTGAAATATCCACTCATGTGTTGTTTTTGTTTCCTCAAATATTTTATCTCATTGATATATTTTTTCTTTACTTTTTTTCCATTTTATTTTATTTTTTCGAATGTTTAAACCCCTTTTAAATTTTTTTTAATTTTTTTTTTTTCCCCACTTCCTTTTAAATTTTTAACCTTAATTTTTTTTTTTTTTTATGGAATCTAGCTTGTTTCATTACTACAAGTATTTCTTGTTTCAAATGTTACCTACTATTTCTTCCTCTCTCATAACCGGATCTAAATACTGTGCCATTGCAAACATTTGGATTGCATAATTATTGTAATTCATACTTCTTTTTTCGTCAAATTTTCCAAATTGTAACTTGTCTCTTATACTTAATTGTGCATTTTTTCCCCAATATTGTTTCAAAAATAGATTTTCAAAATCTTGAAAAGAATTGATATTCTTTTCCTTGCTATTAAACCATATACAAGGTTGATTAAACAAATACTGTCTGATAATCTTTCTCGAATCCTCTATATCATTTATATGTCTAGTTTTATTTTTTATAATTCAATAAATGTGATGGGATGTAATTTTTTTATGTTGCCCTCAAATTTATTATTTATTTGTATTCCATGACAATTATTAATGATTCTACTCTCTAAATTATTGTCTATTTTTCTTACTTCTAATAATTTCATCTTTTCTCCTATATTTTTGGTTATTTCACTCTCTACATTTATTATTTTTAAATTAGTATCCTTATGTTGTTTTTCTACTTTTTTCTCGAGAGTACTTATTTCATTTTCAACTCTTTCTTGTTTACTATTCATATCTAATTTCATGTCTTTTATTTTCTCATCCTGCCTTTCTACATGATTATTTATAGTGGATACTTCTTGTGTTATTGCCACATAAAATTCCTGATTTTGTTGTCCAATTTTTGTCTCTAATTGTTTGTGCATTTCTGAAAATTCTTCTTTATTTTGTTCAAATTTAGTTTGTATTTTGTTTTCCATTCTTTCCATATTTTTTTTCATATCTTTTATATTTTCTTTCACATTTTCTCTTAATCTTTCTTCCATACTCGCTGTGTTTTCTTTCAACTCTTTCATTTGATTTTTCAATTTTCCTTTCATTTCATTCTTCATATTTCCCATTTTTTTTCCATTCTTTCCTCCATTCTTCCATACTTTCTCTCATTCCATCATTCATTCTTTCTATTTGCTTTTCATTTCATTTTTCATATTCCCATATTTTCATTCATTTTTTCTGACTTTTCATTCATTCTTTCTATTTTCTCTTCCAATCTTCTGAATTTTCTTTCATATCATTTTTCAATTCATTTTTCATACTTGCTGAATTTTTATCAATTTTTTCTTCCATTCTTGCTGAATTTTCATTCATTCTACTTTCCATACCTGCCATATTTTCATTCATTTTTTCTACCACGACCTCCATCATTTTCAGAAACTGTAACGATATATCTGTTACATTTCTTATTCATATGCTCTATGCGTGATTCATTCACTTCTCTATTCACTTTACCTATTGAAAATCTTAGCGACATCTTACCGTCGGTAATGGAACAATCATTACGGCTAAGAGAAGAAGAGCTGTCGCAAATGATCTGACAGTACGAGGATACTTAAGACGATGCATGTGACATTCTCGGCCCTTTTCTGATCTTTCATTAAGATACATTGTTTTCCTGAAGCTTGTCGACCATTAAAGAGTAGAATATGCCATGTTGAAATAATTTAGTGAATCAGAGCATGTTCCTTCTCCGCGAATATGAATTCAAAATCAGTGAATAGTGATATCAAGGAAGGTACGTACTGAGAACTTATGTTTGGACCGTAGATATTTCAAAAATGTCACACTCAAATAATTTTCAAGAGAACGTTAGATAATTCTTCACAAGGGAAGAATCTGAAGTTATCTACGCATTTTGGTTATGAAAACAGTAATTAGGTTTATTGAGGTCAATCTGACTAAAATTAGCAGTGTCGTTCACTATATATTTTTGAAGAATTCTGTCAGGATTACGAATCCCACATGAATATATTTTTTATGAGTTTTTATATATCTTTGGTATGGTTCCATATTTGGTAACAATAATCACCGAGCTGTGATTTTGATGTGGTTGAAATGATCTAATATGTATATTTCATGTATAAATTTGGTACTTGGAATTTGGAATTTTCTTTGAATTTTCAGAAACCTTTTTGAAGGAGTATTAGACGGCTGGTCGAACATTCATTCTCAAATACGTTTCTTGAATATCGCTGAAATTGAAGTCATTTTCGTAAATCAAATTCAACAAACTTGATTGTCTCAAATTTTGATTTTCAATTATTGATAACGAAATATCTTGGCTGTTCAAGATCAGAGAAAAAATCATCTCCTCCATATATAAAGCAAAGATCAATTTGTGTTAATTCATAAGAATTATTAATAATAGTTCTTCAATTTCAGTATTGGATATTATTCATTTGTATACTCAATTAATTTCAAGTAATAATCTCTTGATGAGATTACACTCAACTGTAACAACAATGAGTTGAGGAGTGCATTGAAAAGATTCCAAGTTTCAAGAAATAGATTTTTTGTATATCAAACTCTGACACAAACAATATTGTTTTCATGTTAAATCGCTGAGAACACACTTGATGGATCAGAAGCTGATGTTCGTGTTAACCTGATCGGTAGCTCAGCTGCTATAAGTACCCCCTGATTGCGAGCCAATTCACTTCGTGGAGTTTAGCTAAGTGCTAGACAAGGAAAAATACAATCAAGGTACATCGTCATCGAAAAAACCGACAGTTCAGCAAAACAAAACAATATTAGTTTTTTTTACATTGGAATAAGAAAATAAATTTTTGAATTCAAATGTTCTGAGTTTGGAAGAGATGTAAAATTTTTGTAAATAGATTATTATAAGTTGGTATTTGTTTTATTGTTGTAGTTATTTACAGAAGGGAAGTTAATTGATGTGCAATCATTATTGAATAAGGTTTTGGATTTTTGTCCTAGTTTGAATAAAAATTCTGGCGTCCATTCAAATTTACAATTTCTAAAACTTTGCTTGAAACATAAAAAATTTGAAACTAGCAAAACGGTCCAAAGAACTCCACACCGCTCTTCACTGAATAGTTTGGGCACTCTATTTCAACAAATAACTAGAATTATCATTACAAAACTTACTGTCCATTTCAATTGTTACACTTTTTATTTCTATCCCTCTCACATTACTACTCTCTCCCTGTTCCTGATCGCCTCTCTCTCTCTACCTTCTGCACCTTCTTCCAAACCAACTTTCTTACCATCTCTCAAATCCATTTTTTATTCACCAATCTCTAGCCTTACCCGTTGAAATGCCTTTACTTGCCCTTACGTTGCGGTAAATATTAAGAAATAATATATTGCCCTTACTTGCCCTTACTCGTGAAAAATATTGAGAAATAATATGTTGCCCTCACTCGCCCCTACGTTGCGGTAAATATTAAAAAATAATATATTGCCCTCACTTGCCCTTACGTTGCGGCGCCAATTTGTTATAATATTTGAATTGTAAAAATAATTGTTGTTAATTTTGCCCCCTTTTGGGCAAATTGTATATTTGAAGTAATTTTTTTCGCCCCGTTAAATTGTTATAAAATGCTAATTGTTGTTATATATACCCCGCGTTGGGAAAATTGTTATTTATTTTTATTTATTATGCATACAAATATATTTTTGCACCGCGTTGGGCGCCAATTGTTATATCATTTGAATTGTGAAAACAATAGTTGATTATTTCGTCCCGCTTTGGGTACAAATTGATATGATATGTGATAGATAATTATTTTCGCCCTGTATAATATATTGTTATAAAATAATAATCGCTAGCTAACGTCACTGTTTTCTCGTCACGTTGCTGCCAATTGTTATTACCCTTTCTTACCATGACTGAACTCAGTTGGTACGCCTTTCGTCTAAGATAGCTGGTCCTGGCAATAGAGCCACTGCCCTGTCTTGATGTCTATTTCAATTCAGTGTTTATAAGTAAGATTGCAGATCATATCATTGTGGAAAATGAACCAGAAAGTATCGAAAACAATTATTTCCTTTATTCAGGAGAACTCATATTAACCTGGCCTACGATAAATAACTTATACTCTGATCAATTGATACATTTTCATAGACAATAATGAAGAATAGTGATGAATACAGTATACATAACCTCACTTTTTCATTGAGGTTGGAAGAATTCTTTTATAGTTCAATACCCAAAATAAATAGAGTTCTTCAGATACGATACGATTTACGTTGGAAAGTGATTCAGTTTGTGATGTGCACTGAAAAAGTTTATACCTGGAGCTGGAACTGTCGCTCTAACAATACATGCCAACAATCTGAAATCCTTTTTCAATCCACAACTCTCAGGAACTCTCCAATTGCAGAAGGAACCATACAAATCCCCAGAAATCAGCTTGGAAACAGTTTTATGTGGAGTACATAAAAGGTAATCTCGTTTTCTCCTATTTATTTTCGTCAAAGTTCTCTTGAGGTTGAATTGGTTAGTTTAGTATAGACAAAATACCTTGTATCAGTGAAAATCTTGGAATGAATCTCTCCTAAAATTTTGTACGTGGCGTTGTTTTCAAAATTTTTTTAATCTCCTCTCGCTTTGTTATTTCATCCCTAGATAACATTTCTGTTTTGTCCATTTTATTTGAATTTTCAAACTCGCACACTTTTTTGTCACATTATCACTCTTTTGGGGTTATTTGAACAAACTTATGAACTAAAATATTTGACCTTTCTTAAAACTATATACAATATTTGATGATAATTGTCTTTGACATTTCACAGTTCTTATTTTTCCACAATTTACAATCTTACATCTGACCATACTGTTCCCTTCATCAATAAGTTTGTTGTTCTCCCATTGGCTATTTTAGTTAGATACAATTTCATATACTGTATGTTTCAAGCTTATAATTTTGTTGCTCACATTTAATTCAGAATGATTTTTTGTGAATCTAGACTTTTTTGTTGTATTTTGAACAATTATAGGTTATCATTTTGACAATGTGTGAAAATGATTGCATTATCGTATTTGCATATTTTTACCTATCAATATTATACCTAGGCTTCATAAAGCAAATAGAATCCCAAAAATATGTAAAAACAATATCTCATGAACTACTAACTATTTAGTTATTATTATTTTTGTGGGTTTTTTATGAAATTATTTCTTTTTTCCTTTTAAAATATATTACTGTTCCTTCATAACATAACAATATATATATATATATATATATATATATATATAATACAAATGCCTCAATACTGGGGATGCAGTATTGCCTAGAGCAAGACACGCTGCATCTCCACGAAGTCGCATTCCTTGTCTACGCTGGTTAGAGGCCAGATGAGAACGGATTTTCCGCATGGAGAGATGTCCTCAATGCGCCGAAAGAAAACAATATAGGACAATAATGTAGATAGAGTGAGACCAACTCGACAATTTCGTCTCCACACCGCTGCATACAGGTCAAAATGAAGAATATATGAACAAAATGTTCCCAAGAAAAGATGAACAAAAACATAAGAAAACTTATAATACTGTTAAGGTATGTACCAACTGAATATATTAAATTCATTTTCAAAAATACTCAGAGACTGGCTAGATGCTTTGCTGTCACACAATCTAAAATTGCACCACACTTACTCCCTTCACACCTTTATGCGCATTTCGATAACTAAGTTATCATCATCAATAGGTAAACTACAGTAAATAAATCGTAACATTCTTTTTACAATATGAACCTGGGGTTTGTAATCCGGGTATTTTGAAATGTTTGCTGCTCCTCAAGTCACTTATGGGACATTGATGGTTTTATGAGGATGAAATCAAACAAAGTGAAATACATAGGCCCATTATCCTCATTAAGTAAATTTATATTATGTTATTTTTGGATAAATATTCTCTCCAGGCAGTCTAATTTTCTAGTGTGAGTTTTAGATTCTTTTCGAATTCACTCATGAAGAGGATTGCCATGAATGGTGATCAACAATTGCCTTCGGCGGTGCCTTCCTTCTGTTGGTATAATTCATCTTGCAACATGAAATAGGATAAGGATGTCGATTTAAAAAATTCTTCGGTTCTTTCTGTTTCAAACTTGTTCAACTTCTAAAGTTCTTTTGAGTACTGCAAGGTTCCAGGAATAGGTACACTCGGAAACAGAGAGCTCACGTCGAACGGAACCAAAATAAATCTCACCTTCAATCGAAGTTCAGTTCTATCGATGAACTCATAGGAATTATTGATATAAAAACTATTTGGCTGATCGGTGAACTATTGAACTCGTTCGATAGCCATTTTGAGAGGTTTCAAGTTGAAGAATCACAATTGGTCTCATACTATTGCCGGTTCTATGAATTTTTGTCAAACCGTATAATTTTTGAACTGTTAGGTATGATATACAAATTTCAATGGATCATTCAATAGTGTTTTGCAGTTATCCACTGTTGACTTAAGTTGCGTATCATATCAGGTAACTAAACTCTTTCGAGTTGTTCATAAGGACTTTGTTGGATATATTTTTTCATACTTTCAATATACTCCGATCTACTTAGAATGACCTCCTTGTTTCCATTATCTGCTTTCAGATGGAAGCGACCTTTCTCTCTCAGATCTTCTATCACATTAATCGTACTGTTATTATGTCTTGTAGGCTGATTTGCAGAGTTATGTGTCAATTGAATTTTACATGTGTTTCTCACATAACTTCTGGTGTTTTCATTCAATATTCCAAACCACATTTGATATAACTAATGATGTCTTCCATTGTAGCACTGTTACAAGGGCTGAATTTCAAGCCTCCATTGAGTAACTCTAATTCCTTTGTGGAAAAGGTCTGAGAAGAATGATTCCCGACGTTTTCAATAATCTCCATTGCTATAGTTCTTAGAAATCAATACGAATTTTTCGAATCCTGTTTGGTTAAAAAACTTGTGGAAACCGCGAAAATGAAAATAGTCTGGAATAACATCTTAAATTAACCTATCTGCTCTCCACAAGCGACTGAAATCAGTTATCAACTATAAATTTGAAAATTAAACTCATAATAAGGAATTGGAGCAACTAGGTATCGACTTAAACCATCGAGAACCAGCTATAGCAATAGAGAATATTGGAATTTTCGAGAATCATTCTTCTCAGCCGTTTCCCACGAAGGAATTAGAGTTACAATTCCTCAGTCCTTGTAACAGTGCCACAATGGTAGACCTCATTAGTGATATCGAATGTGGTTTGAAATATCGAAATGAAAACACCAAAAGTAATGTTAGAAACACATGTAAAATTCAACCGGCACAAATCAGCCCATAGGACATAGGAACAGTATGAATAATTGATAAAAGATCTGATATACAGCTTTTATCTAAAAGCAGATGAAGGAAACAAGGTCATTCCAGATAAATCAGAATGAATGAACATATATATATATATATATATATATATATTTTAACGGTCAAAAAAAATAATTTATTAAAATATCCACAAACATAATAAATATTTAATAGTAAGTAGTTCATGAGATATTGTTTTTACATTTTTTTGAGATTATATTTCCTTCATGAAGTATCTGTATAACATTGATAGGTAAATATATGCAAATACTATAATGCAATCATTTTCCTGCATTTTCAAAAATTATTACAACACATGATTGTTTGAAATACAACAAAAAGTCTAGATTTACAAAATTATTTTGGATTAAATGTGATAAAAAAAATTATAGGGTCGAAACATTCAGTATATGAAATTGCATCTAACTAAAATAGCCAATGGGAGAACAAGAAACTTCTTGATGACAATAGCCAATCAGGGAACAGAGATGGTTAGATAAAAGATTTGAAATTGTGGAAAAGTAAGAACACATAAACGTCAAAGATAATTATGATCAAATATTGTATTCAGTTTATGAGAAATGTAAAATATGTTAGTTGATAAGTTTTCTCAAATAACACCAAATTAGTGAATGTGCGACAAGAAAGTGCGCGATTTTGAAAATTCAAATTGAAAGACAAAACAGAATGGGTATCCAGGTGAAGAAAAAACAAAGCGAGGAGGAGATTGAATTTTTTTTTAGAAAGAAGCCATGTTCAAAATTTGAGAGAAAAGAAATTGAGGATTTTTACTAATGATAAAGTAGTTTTTCCTACAATAACAAACCAATTCAACCACTGGATAATTTCGACACAAAATAAATAAGGATAAAAGAAGATTACCTTTTTTGTCCTCCACAAAAAAACTTGTCCGAACTGATTGCGGAGATTTTGGATGGTTCCTTTGCAATGGAGAGTTACTGAGAGGAGTGGATGAAACAGGAATTCAGATTATGGCAGGTAATGCATCAGCGACATTCCAGCTCCAGGTATAAACTCTTTTAGTGCACATCACAAACTGAATCACTTTACAAAGTAACTCGTTTATCTGAAGAACTTTATATAATTTGGTATTGAACTATAAAATAATTCTTCCAACTCAAAAGAAAGAAGTGAGGTTATATTTACAATATCCATCACTGTTTTTCATTATTTTATGAAAATTTGTCAATTGCTCATAGTTATAAGTTATCTATCGCAGGCCAGGTTAATATAAGTTTTCCTGAATAAAGGAAATAATTGTTTTTGATAATTTCTGGTTCACTTTCCACAATGATATGCTAATATTTCACCGATAAACACCGAACTGAAATAGTTCGAATGACATCAAGAGAGGCAGTGGCTCTATTGCCAGTACCGACTCCTAAGGCGAAGGCGTTCGAACTGAGTTTAGTCGTGGTGAGAAGAGGAAGTACAAAGAGTAAAAATAATAAAAAATTCACACATATTCAATAAAATTGTAAGGGTATTGAGTGGGAGAAATAAATTTACAAAACATATAAATATAAATATAAATTATTATATTCTACCCAATCATAACAAATTGACATCCAAGTGAGGGCAAAATAACAATTATCATTTCATTACAATTGAGGACCAACATGAAGGCAAATAGGGTGATAACAATTGGCGGAACGTGGTGAAAAAACATTAACGTAAGCTGGCAATTATTATTTCATAACAATTTGGCCAAATTAGTAATTGATATAACATAACAATTGTTGTGTTATATCAAAGGCAAATAAGGTAGAGAAAATATTTGTGGGTAAAATTAACAACAATTGTTATTTCTTTACAATTGACTTCCCAAAGTAGTGCATAAATATTTGTAATCATAATAATGATAAATTCAATAATTAACAAAACAACCCTTCATTACAATTGGCTTCCAACGCGGAGCGAAAATAATTATCATAACAACAAAAAAATCATCTTACAAATCATATATATATATATATATATATATTTATATATCATGAACATTTCAATGAAAACACCGTTACTTCAGATTATACGCAACTATAAGTTAACTGTGGATTCCTGCAAAACACTATTGAATGATCGTTTGAAATTCAAGTTGTATACATCAAACCCAACAATACCAAAATCATAACGTTTGCCAAAAATTCATGAACTTGGTGATAGTATGGGACCAATTGTATCAGGTTTCAATTCTCCAACTTATATCCTGTCAAAATGGCTATCGGACGAGTTCAACAGTTAACCCATTCAATCAAATAGTTTTTCCATCGAAAAATCTCATGCGTTCATCGATAGAATGAAAAGCTCTGATGGAAGGTGAGATTTTGGTTTCGTTTGATATCAGCTCTCTGTTTCCGAGTGTACTTATTCCTGAAACCTCGCAGTTCTTTTGTAGTCGAACAAGTCTGAAACAGAAAGAGTCGAGGAGTTTTTTGAATTGACATTCTTATGCATGGATTGAAACTATTCCATATTACAAGATAAATTCTACCAACACAAGGAAGGCACCGCCATGGGCAATTGTCTTTCACCATTCATGGCAAAACTTTTTATGAGTAAATCGGAAACGAATCTGGAACTTCGAAGTCAACATTTTCCAAGAATTTGGTTCAGGTATGTGGATGATGTGTATTGTATTCTTGATACAAAAATTAAAACATAGACGTTTTCCCACCGTTCATGAACTCAGGGTTCAAACGAAATAACTTGACAGACGATTACCTTTCCTTGACACTCTGGTAATCAGAAATGAAGAACGGTTGGAAATGGATATCGACTGAAAGGCCACCGTTCAAGAACACAAAATGGCTAGTGTCAATTTTCTAATAGACAGAGCCGTAAACGTCCCATTGAATGTAGATCGTTTTCAGAATGAAATAAAAAAGATCAAGGAAATATCAACAATCAATGAATATACTCCAGACACTATTGATAAAAAAGCGTTTCATACGTTTAGGAAATGAAACCACGACTATCTCAATCCAAAACTCACGAAGGGTATCAACACTATGTTCCGCGATGTAAATTTCCAAGCAGTTTATAGCAATAGAAATAATTTGCGAACGTTATCAGGAAACACGGAGGACAAAGCTGACATGTTAGGTGAGTCGTGAATTTATGGAATTAGTGCTCAAAATTGTAACTATATTACAGTCAGCCAAAACGTTCAATTTCCAAAAGGTTCCACGGACTTTGGCCCATGCTACCTACCGAAGGAAGAATAACTCAAGTGTAGCAGACCATACGATCGAATCTGATCACAAAATTTATGTTCATAATTTGAAAATGATCAAATCGGTGAAGAACACTGGAAAATCATACTGCCTGGAGGGTAAAGTTATCCAAAAACTATAATTAAAATATACCTAATGAGGATAATGGGCCTATATATTCCACCTTGTTTACTTTGATCCCCATGGAACTATCAAGATCTCATTAGCGCCTTGAAGAATCTAAATTAGTTTGAAATCACCCAATTAGAAGTACCAGGTATATATTGCAATAACATGTAACAATTTATTTAGTGTAGTTCACCTACTGACGATGGAAAGTAAGTTATCGCGATGCGCATATTACTGTGAGGTGAGTAAGTGTAGTGAAGGAATTACTTGTGTAATTTCCGATCCAAAAATACTCAGCTAAGTGAAACATCCTAATGAAATGACTCACTTTACAGGATATGTGAAAAAAGACAAAATAAAGCCTGAAGAAATTCCTTGCCAGGGACGAAACGTTGCAACTGAGACATTGAATTTGCTAAATCCAGAATCCAAACTCCTCCAAATAAATATTTATATATATATATATATATATATATTATATATATATATATATATATATATATATATATATATATATATATATATATATATATATATATATATATATATATATATATAACTACACATCTATAGGTATTCCATTTGTAAGGAACACTCACTTTGCACAGTCTTTCTCGAAGTTGACCACTTCATTCTCATCTCTGATTTTGTACATTATTATTGGCTATATGTGGTGCAGAGATACATGATATATTTTAACGAATGGATCTGGGTCACCCTGTAAATATCAACATCGTTACTGCCAATTACACAATTTCATGTCACTATTCGATCAATTTCCATAATTCTACCGATCAAAGATAATGCGGATTGATCCGTAAATAACGTTATAATTCACAGAAATGATACCATGAATAAAGGAGCATTTGACAGTTAGAGGTTGTATATGTGAAATTAGGAGATTGGTATCCTTCGAACACAATGCACATAAACATGCATATCATTGAAAAAGATATGTGATAAGGTCGGGTAATATTATAAACTCAACTCTACCAAAGTGTTATAAATAAAGTGGAATTCATTATAACGGTTGATATTTCATAACAGCCACGCCTCTCCCTCAGGCAATATAATGAACAACAATAAAACGGTCAGCCTTTAAGTGGAAAAAAGGAACTTGATTTTCAAACTGGGTCAAGTTTTCAGAGACTTTCAATCTGGAGTTATTGTGGATGGAACTCACCCACAATTAAGCCAGCTGAAGTGGAAATTAATATATTTTCCGACCTTCCCTTAATTGTATTCATTCAAACTCAATTTTTGCGAAAACACCAGTGGAATGTTTTTGCAGGTGACATGAAATGCCTGGAGTTTCACTTGTTATATATTTGATGCAGAAATGAGCATTGTGTTAGCATTCAATGGGATACACCAGAAAGATAATTGTCCACTCCTAGTGCATTGATTTTCATATACAAATCAGGAATCCTGAGGAATAGTTCATGGAAACTGGTTGAACCAAGTATTCCCATATATAATGCCAAGGTATAAAATATATTTTCTCAGTTTTTTTAGTTTGCTCAGGATGGGAAATGAAATGATTTTTTTAATTAAAGCGGTCGATACTTGATGAAAATCCATATTAAAGTGAACAAAAGACACTCACTTCACTAAATGATTTTCACTAAACTGGGTTGACGAAACCATGACACGCGTTTTGCTATACAAAAGCTTTTTCAAGTGGAGATAATTCTAACTCAATAAAAATAATCAAGGCAGGTAGTAGTAGTATATATAGTAACATTGGTCAAAGAAGGATAAACTGTGGTCAAGTAACTATTAAATAACTGAAACAAATCTAGACAAAGAAACATTCGCGAACAATATCCATTTATATGGAAGTTTGCATGGATTGTCAGGTGGATATCATTCAACGTTCTGGGTGGTATTTGCTAAAGTAGTTGTTTTTCGCCTGTCGGTCTACCAATTGTTTTTCAATTTATATTGAACCTTTTGTGAAGACGACTTTGTGTGCTCCATGCATTTCATTTCAAATCTAGAACCTGTTGGATTGATGTCAATGCTTTCCTTTGAAGTTAAGGTATGAATTGAGTTTGCCAAAAACAAAATATAACGGAATTCAATAACATCAACAGTTCAGAATCAGAAATGCCTTGTCAAATAACATGAATTGTCTTCATAGCTTACCTAAAGCTAAAACACAGTATAAAATACATACAAACATAGTAAAACTAACTCATCAAAAGATAAAATTTGAGAAACAATAAATATAATGAGAATATTTTAGGTAAATTCAGTAATGAGCTGTGGAGCTAACAGTGAAAAATTCATTTTAATTGTAATAAGCTTTCTGAAGCAGGATGCTCAGCACAGATATCGGTCCTTAGAGCCGGATAAAGACATTCTTTGAAATTATTTCAAAGACCGGATCATGTACAGCAGCTTCAAAAATAATACTTCCATTCAGATCAGGAAAATGGTCTCTCACGTCTAAAATAAAGTTTTTCTGAATTGATCCACCCAACCAGATCAAGCAAGTATTTTAAAATATGCTCTTTAAAATTCCATCAAGAATAATAGAGGTATTAAAGGTTATCAATCAGGTAATTGTTACGAATGAGACTGAGTAGAACGGTAATTTTATATATATATATATATATATATATATATATATATATATATATATATATATATATATATATATATATATATATATTAATTTAAACTAAAAAAATTTACAGTAAAACTAATTCAACAAAGAAGAATTATTTGGGTTGATCTGGTCATCAAGCAAATATTAGGACTTTTTCATTTATTGTTTTCCAAACTTACTAGAAGGTCGAGTTACTTTTCTGTTTATAATATTTCGAAATCGTTAACAAAACAATGTTTTTTATCAAGTTGAATTTGTTTTTCCATTGACGAAATCGTTTTCAAAAGTTCTGCCTGTTCGGCCTATGTAAAAACTGACAGAACAGCCAGAAGTTAATTCATATAGTGAGGTTTTTTAAAGTCCTTTCTTCTGTTAACTTTTGAACGGTTCAACGTAGACCAATGGGACAAAAATCATTTTGAATGATATCACCGATACCACTACTTGAAATGGAGAACAATCTGATTACTTGATAAGTAACGCGGGGGGCATATCAACTTAAATATTTCAAATAGCATGGGGGTCAAGTGGAACATCTTGAAAGTATAACTAAATTATTTTTGAGCCATCATTTTTTTTATTTCGTTAGTACGTTTTTTCATATGCATTTGAAATGCCGTGTGAAAGTGCGGATCTCAATGATAACCTCAATAACTTTTGAACGGTTCGATGTGAAACAATGAGACAGATAATATCTTGAATTCTATAAGCACTCCTAGAAGATACATTACGATTACTCGACAGAGGGCACTGGGGGCACATCCACTTCAAAATTTCGAAAGATATAGAGGTCGAGCTGCACATTGTTGAAAATATAATTTAATTTCATTTTCAACCATGGTTATTCTACGGAATCACAATTGCTACGAGTAACTCAAAATACGGTCAATAGAATAGAATTTTTCATTTTTGAATTCGGTTCAAAGCTTGATTAGATAGAGATTTTGAATCAAAACAATAATCTAATTTCCTACTCAAACGATACCCAATTTATTTATTATTTATTATGACCATTAACGGAATTTGGTGAACTGATAACCAGGCAGTTGTTCAAGACCTCCTAATGTATAAATGATCATAGGAATACTTACCTGCTCTCCATATTGAAAACGAATTATTGCACCCAAAACACCAAATAACAAGTGTGTACCCTGGTATACCTGCAGATTTGTTACTTAATGTTCGGAAATAATTTTCGAATCGAAAATGTTATGGTCAGGAAGCACTAGGCGGACATTTCGAACATCTAATTCGTCAATCGAAAACAGTTTTGCATCTTATTGTAAGGGAATTCCTTCCCCCACTATCAAACTATGGTACTTTTCTAGAGATTTCGGATTTGCCTGGGGCGCCACCTTCTATCATAGTGGAAAGACGACTTTGCTCCGGGAAGCCTCAGTAAAAAAATTAAAAGGCCAGAAGGGCAGATTTCACATGCCATCGACTGAGTTTCGAGCCTGGGTGTTGGCTACAGACTAAATAGTTCTACTCAAAGTTATGCCAAGAAAATCGAATACTCAATTTCCAAAACAGATTTAATAGTTTCGTTCAACTAAATAATTTATATAGAGGCAGGGCGGCTGACGGCAGCCTCAAGCTATTACAAACAAAATGGCAAGCAAATTACACTATGAAAACGAGAAAGGGTCCTTGAATTTTAGCGTTATAAATATTATTACAGCAACCAAAAGTACACCCGGGGAGGGAAGTCTTACGGAGTAGTACGAAAGCTCAAAAACGGTGTGCAAAGCTCCAGATTTTTAAGTTACAGTGTTAGACATGAAAGCTGGTATCAAATGCAAGCTAACCAACCGGGTGGCCAAAGCAATGGGTTGGGTTAGCAGTTCGTAATGCACCGCGTGGACGGGACCTAGTTAATTTTTGCTATTATATTAAAGCTTCTCTGAATCATTCCGAATCCCATTATTTCACGTCGAACCGTTCAAAAGTTAACAGCGGTGGGGGGGGGGGGGGGGGGAGGGGGGTAGGGACGGTGATGGAAGGGAGAGACTATAGAAAGCCGCTCGGTATACACCAGATTCATCGGATTTGCCGGTTTTATCCTTATTGTTCTCAATAAATTCACCTAAATATTATCTGTTTTGTATGCGATATTAATTTTTTTTTTACGCAAGAAAGTAGAACTTTTGTCGGTAGGATGGCCTGAATATGTAATAATTTTGAAATTATGTTTTTCATTTGAATTAGGAATCACATCGTTTATAGTTTTTCATGAAGTTTTCTTGAAATAATATTATCCATAAGGTTTGAACTATAACCGTTATTAATAGCAATTTGTTCAATTATTCTGAATTGAAAGTTTTTCTGAAAGCGGTACATAAATTAATATATAGTATCATGCTCTTATATGCGGCTTATCGGCTTATTTATGTTGGTATGGATGTGTTGACGTACTGTGTATTGTGATGTCTGTATATGAACGTTTATGTTTATGTATATGAAAGTTTATTGAAATTCGTTATGTTTATTATGATTCTTCTTATTGTTAAGTCTGAAGAGTTTATAGCATCATATATTTCCATTTCTTTTGTGAATTCAGTTGAAGGGTGAATTTTAGTGATGAAGTCGAAAAGCATTTCTTCTTGGCTTTCAGTTCCCATGAAACACACTGAAAAAAATGTCATCCACATACCTGTACCAATATGAAAAAAATTAATTAACAGCCTATTGTGAATTTTTGAGCTGATGAAAGTCTCAAGGGATTACCCATTATAAGCCCTTCACCAGATGAATATAAAATATTGTTAAATTGGAAATCATTTTGAGATAAGCAAACTGTAAACAATTCTATATCTTATTTAATGATCGGATTCACATTATTCCTAACCAGAAGATTATCTACCAAAGTGATAGTTTCTTTCAGTGTAATATTCGGGAATCAATGTTGAACATCAAAGGAGAGTTTGGAGTTGTCTGAAAGTCGTATATTCTCGATTTTATCATTTAGTTCGTAACTATTTTTCAAGCTAACTTTTGGAAAGAAATTACAATACCTCCTAATCAATTCTATAAGTTTTCCGGAAAATTTCAGTGAAGCTGCTGTTATGAGAGATGGGGAGATTTTGTTCGTGGAGTTTAATTAGTGAATAAAGTTTAGGCGCTTGTGGATTCATAGTAGTGTGCCTAAATTTACCTTTTTCATCAGAATTACAATAGAATGATTTCAATGTTTCATCAACTCCCTGTTTGTAGAATAATGTGGGATCAGTGTAAAGTTCAAGAAATATATATGGATTCAAAAAATTTGAAGTTCTCTATTGGTAATCAATCGTCTTCATGAATCGCAACCACCGTTTTTCCTTTGTTCCGAGGTGTAAAAATGATGTCGTTTTCGATAGACTTTCTCTTTGTTCCTTTTGCAATTATTGTTTCCTCATTGTGCTTCAATTGTGATTTTGAAAAACCAGATTTCAATATATTCATATTATTCCTAGAATTTTTTATTTTTGTTAGTTGAATACTATAACCTCAAACCAGAAACTCAGAAAAATTTCATGGAGAAAAGGTGTTGAGATTTGAAAGTTATGCCCGAAAAATAATACTTTCATAAATTAATCAAAATCAAATCAATTTCGCATAACTCTGTTCAAATTCAAGCATATTAGTAAAATCAACTAAAATTTCTAGGCAAACAAAAACTTTATGTTTGTTTCAACGATATAAGACAAAACTTTGGAATCTTGCATTTATTCTTTAAAAGGTAAAACAATAGATTATTTTTAAAATTTTAAAAACTCTGATTCAAAGAGCACATTTTTCATTTCAAATATTTATTAAAAAACTGTTTAAATTGATCGACAAACTTGGAATCCCACTAAAATAATCACGGATACCCATGGAAACAAACAAATGAGGGTTAAAAGTAAACATTATTATTATCAATTAATATTAACGAACCAATGTTTCCATAATGTATGTACTAAACGCACCGCAATCTCAAAAGCAATAATTCAATATTTCAATACGTATTTGAATGTGGTGCCGATAGTTTGGCCAATTTTAATCAGCTTATTTTCATTATAACAAATCAAAAGAAATTAGAACTGAAAATATTTAAAATGCAAAAAAAAAATTGTAAAAAAATAATCAAAGTGTCTCTGTATGTCCAATTTTTCGTTCAATGCGTCTTATTTTCTGATCATAAAATTCACTGAGAGTAGAGAAGCTGGAATATTTCTGCAATGAAATCGTATCGAATTTTCAATTACTTCGAAATTATTGAATGGTCGATCCTTTAGAAAAGTTTTTGCTTCAAATATCACTATAAAAAAACCTATTGGGGTGAGATCTGACGAACGAGGAGGCCATCGTGGATCGGTATTTCGTTCTAACCATTTCTGACCAAATTCCCCATTTAACCATTGAGAAGCAATTCTAGAAATGTGAGCGGAACATCCATCATGTTCAAACCATAATTTACATCGTTCTTGTAAACTGATATGATCCAAAAAATCCGTCATTTCGTTTTCCAAACACTGTTAATAGGTATTTGGCGAAAAAAAGTCCAATTAATTTTTCGTAAATAATACCGCAACACACGTTTGTCATTTGGTAAAACTGGTTTTTAATGGCGATGAGAAAATTTGAATTTTTGTCCGACCACCACCTACAATTTTGGGAAGAGAAAACGCTATTTGTTTGAACGTGGATTCATCCCCAGGAGTTAAGAGTGAATATAAAAAAAATGGAAAAATAATAATGATAAAAAAATTATTGGGGGGAAATCTCTAGTATCAGTATTTAGGCATAACTTTCAATTCTATTCAACTTTTTCCATGAACATTTTGCTGAATTTTTTGAAATAAGGGAACTTTATTCGTGTAGTATTTTTATATTTTCAATCTATCTGGTATGCTGATTGACTTGCAACGATTCCAATTGCACCTACAATGATTAACGCACATGCACCAACTTTCTGCAATATTTATATTTTGGTTGTGCAATTAACTTTGAAAATTCCCATATGTTGCACACTTCAATGATCACACTGTATATATTTTGTATGGATACCTAAATATATATATATATATACATTTTTATACATATACTTATATATACATATATACCTATTGAAGTTTGATTATTGAAACATCCAGAAAACTCAAATACGATCCTGGCTGGCCATTTATCGACTATTCAATTTTAATATTTCCCTATCGAAGTCTGACGAGGAAATCGCAGTGTTCGAACAAGGGGAGTCTGTATCAATCTTTTTATTCACAGTAAAGTATGGAAGATTTACCAGGAATAATTGTATCCATGTAGTCAACGTATTCTTCATGTAGTCAACGTATTCTAGTCAACTTAAGAATTTTTAATGGAACATATATTTGTACTATTTTGGATTCTGAGTACGATCACATAGTTTTAGAGAAAAAATTGGTACATTCCATTTTCAAGGAGCATTTTTTTGGCATCTAGAGCGCGTTGGACCCACCTTAGCCAATTAGATGGGCATGAATAATGAGTGAACAATATTATATGACCATTTTTTCCGCTTAATTGAGTACCCATGGCAGTTTGATATTTCCAAATCCACTAATTGTGAAAAAAGTAGATTTTTTCCAATGACACACATTTCCAATTTTCCCGACGAATCCTTTGATGGTTCTGAATCAAACAACGGCTGGATAACAGTTCTAATACACTGTCTTTTTTTAATTCTGGGAAAATGGGGTGTATCGCCCATCAAGTATTCTGTGGATACATAATTGAACGGAACCATAACTCCAATTTTACGATCAAAACGAAAATATAATATTGCTTATCTATTTTTAAGTTTTCACTCGGAACTGAATCACACTTTGAAACTCTTGATAAATCGCTTGGTGTAATTTTTCGATTCCGCAAACATATCCGAGTAGTAGTCTACTAAGTTTCGAAAACCAATAGCTCTCACACAATTCATCAGAATTATTTCCATTCTTATAACAGAATCTTCATTATTTGGTGAAGACTTCGAAAAATGAAGCACTATTCGTTTCCGAAATGTTTGTGGAATCAAAAAATCATATCAGGGGTTTCATCAAGAATTTCAAAATGTGATTCAGTTTTTATAGTCCGTAAAATGAAGGCATAGAGTAAAAAACCGCTTATTGTATTGAATCCAGGTAGGTATAAGTACGAACTGCTAGGACAAATCTATAATCTTTGAATTTTGCATACTAAATGAGGGTTCATGACTGCACGCCTTCATTTTACGGACTATAGTGAATGTGCCTTCAAAATATTGAAAATTAAAAATAGATTAATTCGCAAAATAATTGTATCTTTCGTTTGGTTCGTAAAATTGAAATTATGAATATGGTTACGTTCAATTTTGTATCCACAACATACTGGATGGGCCATATACCCCAATTTTCTCATCATTTAGAAAAAAGGGTATTGGTACTGTTATCCATCCGATGTTCGATTCAAAACCATCAAGGGATTCCTCATGAAAATAAGAATCTAGAAAATGTGTGCCATTAAAAAAAATACGTTTTTCACAATAACTGGTTTTGAGAATATAAAGCTGCTATGAGTACTCAACAAGGTGGGAAAAAACTCTTATATAATATTGTTTACTGATCATTCATGCCCATCAGATTGGCTGAAGTGGGTCCAACGCCCTCTAGAAGCAAAAATAAAAATGCTTCTGAGAAATCCAACGTACCAACTTTTTGTCTCAAACTATGTGATCATACTCAGAGTCGTCCTTAGAACCCAAAAGAGTACAAATATACAGGGTGTTCCATTCAAAATTCCAAGTTGAGTCGTTTCCACGTGAAAAAGGAAATGATGGAAGAATATGAAATATTGAACAAATTTCCACTTCTTCTCCTGCCAGGTTTAGATCTCATACTCTCGGAATTCTGAAAACCATGGCTTGTCTGGAGAATACGTTGACTACATGAATGAAATTATTCCGCGCATATCGTTTACCATACTTTACAGGTTCTACTTGTTCGATCACTGCGATTCCCTCTTCAAATTTTGATATGGGAATTGAATGTTGGTTAAATGGCCAACCAGGACCGTGCTTAAGTCTTCTGAATTTTTTAATGAATAAACTTCAATAGGTATATATATATATATATTTCGGTCTTTTGAGTGTGCAACATATGGAAATTTTCCTTATATCAGAAAATTCGGCAGAATAATGGAAAAAGTTGTCTAGAATGGAAAGTTATGCCTACATACCAAAACATGTCCCCCAAAGATTTTTGTTAAAATCAATAATTTTCCATTTTTCTATATTCCTTTGAACAAGTTCATGAATTGATCAAAATCGTATCAGTTTTGCATAATTCTTTTTAACAAGGTGATACAATAGTAATGATAATATTGTCGTGAATTGGGATTTGTTCACGACTAACTAGGAAGATTTTGACCCTTCAATGATTGAAAACACTTTGTGAAAAAATATAGAAAAATATTTATTAAAAGGAATACAAGAATAAAATGAATAATAAATGAAAAATCAAACAATGAATCCCTTCTAGTACCTAGTTATGAACTCAAATGTATAGAGCAGATATTTTTTACTTACAGAAATAAATGTGGAATAATTCCAAAAACCATAATCTTCAAATTGATAATATGACTTCTTAACCTTTCAACTCTCCAACTGCCCCCATTTTCCAATCTCGCTTTGGGCATGGCAGAAACCCAACGTCGACTCCCCGATCAAACCATCAGTCGTCACTTTTAAAAACTCTTGTTTATGTTTGGCACTGATTCGTGTTTTTTCAGAATAACAACATTGTGACTCACTTGAAAATTATACTGATTGTTCCACTCTACGGGGTGAACGATATATTTTTGACAATACCACGCCACGAGCAATAATATTTCAGAACAACTGATGATTCGATACAGGTTTACAGGAACCATAAAAATGACGTCCGCTTGCATCATCTCCTCTTGGATTCTTCTACCCTCCGCTGCATTTCCATTCATCTCATGGCATTGGCTTGATTTTTGCCGGCATGGATAGATGTAGCACAGTTTGGTCCGTATCAGTTCGGTGAAGTAACTGGGCCCAACTGGCTTGTCGGTAACCGACTTTGCATGGTTTGGTTGGATTAGTTTGGGTTTACTTGGCTTGGACCAGGTTTGTATGGTTTGGCCTATTGGGTGGACTCAAAGAGGCTGGGCCTGGTTAGACTTGGTCTGATTTGGCTTGGCATGACTCTAACCAGGTGGAATTGATATGGCTTCGCCTGACTGTACTCTGCATAGCTCGATTAAGTTGGAGTGATCTGGGCAAGGCTCAGCCTGACTAGACATGGCATAGCTTGGCCTGATTGGGCTCGATATGGCTCAGATTGACTGGAAGTGTGATAGTACAATTTAACATCACTAGGCTCTCCAAGACCTGGCTTGACTGGCTTGGTTACCATGTTTCCGTTTCATCTTCTCTGGACTTCTCTTGGAGTGGTAGAAGGCTCACGACTCCTCAGCATTCCTTACAGGGGTTATTATCTATAACAATAACAAAATTTCAGATTGTGAATATAATACTATCATCAAAATATATGACAGATACCATGCCCCAAGTTATACAAGAAATAATGAACTTCATTACTCACAAATCCTACGAACACATTTCTATAGCGCGCTCCACAAATTCTACATATAATCTTTAAAACCATGTTTTAACAATAAATCGCTTTGTATCTTTTGAAAAAAATAAATTCAAATAATATTGAAGTATTCTTTTGTTTCCATTATAAACCCATTACTATTTCAAAAAAAAATTATCTCGTATACTCTCTCACTCTGAGAAACCATACATTTTCACCTTGCGATTGTAAATTTCTGTAATGTGATATCCTGAAATTCATTGCCTAGGATTGAAAACAGGATACAACGAAATAATTTCACAATCGCATTTCACATTTAACCACATTTATTCATTCATATTCGACCTCATTCAAATAATCATCCACTAAAGCACTGTGCACAGTTTCTAAACAGTTTTCTACTTCACACCCTTCAAATTGAATTGACATGTCGGCCATGGCCTTATTTCATTGTTTCCTCTTTCCATAATTCATCTCCTTTTCAAGATCAGAATCTAATGACCAAAATATCGTTCGTGAACATTTTTTAACATCTACCTGAAACATAAGATGAAAATTTATTGATTAAGCTTCATCAACAACTGGACTCCATGGATCATTATATTTCAAGATGCGGTTCACGTGAGTCACATCCGTTTTCGCATTCTTTGTCGGTCCAAGCTTCACTCTATATGTAACGGGACTCAGCTTCTCTAATATTGTATATGGACCGTGGTATTTGAGGAGCAAATTTGTACCCAACCTCTCTCATTCGTGTGGAAACTTTATGTTTCTCCTCCACGCTGTACTCAATATGTCGATGGCATTCGTCATATCTTTTTTTATCTACTGATTGTCTCTTCTCTATGCTTCTGGCTGACAGTGAGTTCTTCCTCATTTGAATTACAGTGTTATTTTCTACGGGAGCCATCAGATTTGCCTCTGTAGGTAGAACGGGCTGTCTTGCATACTTTGAGGCGTAGTATTCATAGCAAATTGAGCATGTGTAACATATTGATTCCAATCCTCTTGGTAAGTGACTGTAAATATGCTCAAAATGGCTGTTATTGATGAATTCATTCGTTTACAATTTCCATTACATTGTGGATTATACCCAGTTGTCTGCTGCCTATAAATGCCCATGAATAGTAATTATTCTTTTATCATATCTGATCTGAAAACCTGACCTCTATCCGGAAGAGTTTCCCTGGAACATCCATAGCGGGTTATGATATGACTCAAAATGAACTCTGCGACGGTGTCTTTCTTTCCATCTGGAACTGTTGCAATTTTGACATATCTTCTTGCATAATCTGCCGCTACAATTATTGTATTGTTTTCATTACTGGAACGTTTAAATGGTCCCAAAAAATCGATGCCTATTTTCTGAAATGGTATCCCAACTGCAATTGGCTGTAAGAATCCCAAAGGTTTCTCGTTTGTTTCACCATTCCTTGCCTGACAATCTCGACAATCCTTGATATATTTTTCCACGTCTTTCTGTTGTCCGTCTCAAAAATAGCAATTTTTTATTTTTTGATATGTCCGTGGAATTCCCAAATGTCCTGTCAATGGATACGAAAATAGAATTTCGCCAATTAAATGGCTGGGAATAACTTACAAATTTTCTAGTCCTTTCAGTGAGACATTCTTTCTATATAATACCCCATCGATTATTTTAAAATAGTTTGCTCTCCTCAAACTAATATTGACGTTTTCATCATCCGAATTGTTACGATATATCCGGGTTGTAACGATATATCTGTTACATTTCTTATTTCTCCGAGATATAAAATAATTAAGAGTAACTCAAGTTATCTTATTAACTCTAAACGACGAATCCCTTTTGGAAATCTTAGCGCCATCTAACGGTGAACAGTCATTAGAGTTGGGAAGAATATGATCGAACGCAAGAGGTTTGACAGGACGATTTTGGTATTGAAAGATAGAACATACGATTCTCGCCCTTCTTAGCGATCGGGATTTGATCGAGAGATCGTGGTTCTGAAACTTGTCAGCCTTTGAGTAATGAAGTAGAATTCGTTCATGTTGAAATAACTAATGAATTAGAGCATTTTCCTTTCTTCTGCGAAAGTGATTTCAAATCAGTGGGTTCCGTGAAAATGATCTTTTTTACCAATTTTTTTTTAAATATGTCAAGTTCAGATATTTTTCAACGAGAACGTGAGATATTTCTTCAGAAAGAATTAATTTATATCTGGACTCATCCATCCACGTTGTGCAGTAAACAGCGATCAGATTTATTTAGGTCAATTCGATAATTGATAACAGTGTCGCACACTATTTATTTTTCTAAATTAGTTCAGGCGGAATTATAAAAATCACATGTAATATATCTAATTGAATCAACATATCAGTGTTCCCGTCTCATTTTATTAGATTGCTTACTCTGACAAGGCTCCATTGGGGATCAAAGAGGGTTTTTCAAATATATGATATCACCGTATTTGGATATATTTTTGGTGTCAATCACCCGAAGTATGATATAGTTGAGTATTATATATTTTTCCTGAGTTTTTGGATATATCTTTGGTATGTTTTTTATTGGGTGATAATTATCACAGAGCTGTGATTTTGCTTCTGACCTGGGTGAAGCGATTATTCACATATATATATATATATATATATATATATATATATATATATTATTTATATATATATATATATATTATTTATATATATATATAATATATATATATATATATATATATATTATATATACATATGTACATATTTATTACTTGGAGTTTGGAATTTTTATCATACTGAAGAGCTTTGTGGAGAAGTATTCGACGATGGGTCGAAGATGGTTCTTATAAACTTGCTCTGGATATCATTGAAATTGAAGTAATTTTTGTATATCAAATTCTAATTTTATTCTTAGTAAAACATAGTCTTGGCTGATCAAGATCAGAACAACTTATCTTTTCTTCATATAGAGCAAAAATCCATTTTTGTCCAAATCAAAAATTTAATCTTAATTCTTCGATTTCAGTATTGAATAGTACTGACAGATCTCAGCACAAGCTGATTTGTATGCTCAATTAATTTCAAACAATAATCTCTCGATGGGATTATACTCATTTGTAACAACTGTACGTTGAGGAGTGCATTGAGAAATTACAAATTTCAAGAAGTTAAATACTCAATCAATCATATCAAATTCTGACACAAGCAATATTATTTTTCATGTTGTATTGCTGAGAACTATTATTCCATGGTCACGAACTATTGTTCCACCTGATCGGTCGCCCAGCAGCCATAGGTACCCCCTGATTGCGAGCCATACGACTACGTGAAGTCTAGCTACGAGCTACACATTACACAATCAGAGGTACATCGTCATCGATAAAACCGACAGGTTCAGCAACCAAAAGCAATATTTCTAATTTTTTTTGGAAACTAAAAAATTGTCATACGGCGGATACATGATACATATTTGTTATGCAACAGAAACTTATGTATATTTTTTGTAAATAGACTTATATAAGTTTGGTACTTGTTTTATTGTTGTAGTTATTTACAGAAGGAAACGTAATTTGATTTGCAATTATTATTGAATGGGAAATTTGAATTTTTATCCTGATTTAACAAAAAGTTCTGGCGTCCATTCAAATTTACAATTTCTTAAACCTTTGGTTGAAACATAAATACATTTGAAACTAGCAAAGCGGTCCAAAAACTCCACACCGCTCTTCACTGAATAGTCTGGGCATTCTATTACAATAACTAACTCGTATTAAGATTACATGGTATAGTGCGGTTCGATGCATATTTGGAATTGATGAGTCATTAGAGCGTGTCGAGTAATGGTGCTGTTTAGTTGAGAAAGCAAGTTTGTTTTTGTGTACAAAAACGCATAACTCGTAAATATATATACCAGTGAAGTGAGTATTCTCATTTCTCTGAATAAGTTTCTGCATAATTGCCTACACTTCCATTGGCTAAATTCTGATTGCTTGTTTTTGTGAAATGAATACCCTTTCAGCAGATGACCTTGTGCCCCACATCAGACTACTATACCTCAGATGACAGTGAATATTCGCATAATATAAACTCAGCAAAACCTCTTCACCACATCGTGTCGCCATAAATCTCAGTGCATAGCAATTTTTACGCAGTTTATTGTAGAGGGTTCTCATATGAGGAGCCCACGTGAGTGATGAGACCAAGCATTTTTGTAGATGAGCAAGATTCTACATATAAATCATCATGCAAGATTCTACATATAAATCAGATGCTGAAACAATCAGGACTATCATCTATTGTGGAGTTCATTAAAGCTGTTTTGGATATGTTCAGTTTCAAGTGATGTCTATCCGCCCACGTTATTATATGTTTATACAGGTAATGAGTTTTTTCCGCAAAAGCTGATGTTTTTTGTTCCTCAACGAGAAAATTTGTGTCGTCTACATACGCAACAACATGGGTATTTGAAAGGTTATTGGAAAATTACAACAGGTCATTGGCGTAGATGAGAAACAACAAAGGACCCAGAATTGACCCTTGAGGGACTCCTTGGTCCATGGTAGCTGAAGGTGATTCAGTTTTATGAATGACTACTTTCTGGCCCCTCCCTTTCAAATATGATTTCAAGAGTTCCAGAGCAACTCCTCTCACACCATTACGTTCCAATTCAAAAAGTGGGGAGGTCTTCATTCACGCAGTCAAAGGCTCCAGAGAAGTCAATGAACAATCCACAGATATGAAATTTACCATCGAGGGCGCTTACAACATGTTCATTGAATTCATAAAGTGGCGACACTGAGCTCTCACTTTGGGTGAACTCATGTTGTTCCGGTGAGAAGAGTTGATTGGAAACGAAAAAAGACTGTTTTGTAATGTTCAGTTCAAAAAGCTTAGATATAATTGAGATCCGACTGATTCCTATGTAGTTTTCATAAAGGTTGGGGTCACCCTTCTTGAAAATTGAAGAAACAGGGCCTCTTTCAGTTCATCTGGTGAAACTCCTGGCGCCAATGGAATATAAGTGATGTAAGTCAGAAGTTTAACCAAATCAGCGCCACATGTTTTCAATAGATTATTTGATATTACATCATGACCACGAGCATTGGAACTTTTTAAACTTTTTATGAGATCTAAAACATCAAGTTTGGATTGAAGAAAATAGAGTTCTGACCTGCTGATATGTTCCTTTGTATAATGTTCACATCAGTGGTACCCTGGGGCGATACTTCCAAGAAATAAGTATTGAAATTGTTCGCCATGTCAGAGTCAGAAACCAGTGAATCACCATCATCGATGATGATGTTTTTGGAATTGAATTCTATTTTTTGGATTTGATTCACAATTTCCCACATGGTTTGAGATTCATTGTGCGACGTGTTAATCTTGTTATCTACTATTTTCGAGCCTCTCTCTATATGTCTGCGTCAGTTGTCTACTTATGTCTTTATAATGCTCATTTACTCTCGCGCATCCTGAAAAAAATGTAACCAAGTTCTTTAAGTCGTATAGTTCAGTACTGAGAATATTGTCATCTAATACTTTTGTTTGTCTTTTGAAACGCTTCAGAGGAAGAGCCACCTCGATGTGGTAGTGAATTATATTGTGAAAAATTTCATATACTCTATTTGGGCAAATTTCACTACTTATAGATATCTACCCAGGACTCATTTGCTAGGAGTAATTTAAATGTTTTTATATTTTTTCCAGAAAATGCTCTACCATGATTGAAGCTGATAGCGTCCTGTTTAGCCTGTTTCAAGAATGGAAATTGAATCGTTTGTGCAAAGTGATCCGGCAGGCTGAAGTCTCTGACTGTAACTGTGTATTCAGATTCCTCCCTAATTAAGAAATTATCTGAACAAGTACTTGAATGCACAGTAACACTCGTTGGTTCGTTAATTGTATGCCTAAAGTTAAGAAATGCTGACAGATCCAGAAAGAGGTTCAGGTCATTACTGAATGAAGTTGATGTTAAAATCACCACCAATAATAATACTGGTGTCATAATTCTCGCACACCAAAGTCAGTAGGCCATGAAAATATTTCAGAAATGCATTAAAGTAACCTGAGGGAGGTCTATGAATACACAACAAGGACTTGTTTGATCTTTGTATTGTGACACCGCAACATTCAAGAATTCCCTCCTGACAGAGAGATTCATCCCAAATTCACCGAGTTGATGCATTCTGCAGAAAAAAGTGCACAAACTGAATTTTTTTAGCTTTAACACATCTAATTGTAAGTTATTTTGCCAATATTCCGAAATAAACATAAAATCACAGATAAGTTCACGCTCCGTTAACACATATAGTTGTATAGTTTCATTACTGAGACACTGTATGTTTTGATGGCAAACAGTAACAATATACAGCTCCACTTCGATTCTAACTTTCAACCTGCTCTTCACAATCCTATCAATGTTTGTTTCATCAGTTAGGGCGTCATGATTCTGGCTGTTATCAACTTCCAGAGGTTTTTGTATTTCTAGGGCTTCTTGTATTTCAGAGGCTAATGATTCGGAGTGAATCGGATGGTCACTTGGATTGTTTTCGGATGTCGAAAAAACACCATTTCCAATATTTGCCTGCTGGAGCTGAGTGCAGTTTATTCCCAACATTGATGTCATTCTCCAAATTGCTCGGCACAAGTACCATTTTCCTTTAGATGCGATATTGTAGCCATTATCAGCATAATTCGATTTTCTGAGGATTGAGTTGCAATCTAGAGTACGTCTGTTAAGAGAATTTGAGCGGTGCAGCCTTTTTTCAGTAGTAGATTGTTCATATATATCCGATCATTCATTTTCCAATTGTCATATCGGTAAGGTTGCGTAATGATTATTGGGTTTGTATGTGTCACATTCGGTATGAAATTGCTTTCAATCTCCGGGGTGAATGAATCCATAGAATTACAAAATCCTTTTATGTGAACGTGGCAGTGCTATCTAAGGCAGTCTCGATCAAGATATGTGGGGTACTATTTTGCTTCAATGTTGTCTGTATTGAGTATTCGTGTTCATTTTGAACACTCAGAAGCTTTGCAATATTCCTGTCATGTTGACTAGCAAAAATCATCATTCGGTTTCTTCATGTTTCAGAGGGTCTCCCGTAGTTTCTGATAGTTTATGAAGCCTGCATTACATATTTAGTTGTTTGGTCTGATTTATTATTATCTGTAGCCTCTTTCAGTACGACACTGAGCAGGTACTCATCAGTGATTGTGGCTACATGTCTGAGGTGATTGTTTGTTTGGGTACTGATGTTCATTTTCAATTTCTTCAGCACTTACCCTTTTTTGTAGCTCAAGTGTATGTTTATTCATGTCTTCTATAGTTTTTCTCTGTTGGTGACTCAGTTCATTTAGTTCCGTTTTGACTTTTATAGCTTCCTGGGTGAATTCATCGTACTCATTTTTCAATTTTTCTATATGCTTACTTTTCATTTCAGCCTCCACAGCCAAGTCTTGAATAGTTGTTTCGAGAATATTATTTTCATCACTGGTTTCCGCTATTTCTTCTTTCCCACAGCATACAAGGCGATTGTTATCAATTATCTTTATATATTTAAGCACGTTTTGTGAAAGATACCGAAGAAATTAACACACGTTGAGTATGTTGATGGCTCTTTACAACACTTGAAGTTACTATTAGAATGGTTCTGCATCTTGTTCGAAACACCTATCTCGGTCACCGACAATAATCTGAATTCTTGATTCTTATTATCTGCTTGGAGTGCTATTCTTCTGAATGTTATTCCCAACATCAATCAATGCTTTTCATGTTTTTCATAGTTGACTATTTGGTTTCCTTCCCGTAGAGACTTTATAAAACTAGTTTGCTTATGTAAAGAACACTCTCCCTACCCACCGAAGTCAAAGAATTTATATTATCTAAAGAGACCCCGGGTCAAACCGTTCTCAGTGTACTGAAAAATGTTGGAATTTGCTTCCATGGGACTCAGTTTAACATATAAGTCACACCAGTTATAGAAACATATCTTGTTAATTGAAATGGAATTTGCGGAAAATATAACTCAGTTATAGCACCGGAGTGTATTTCAACCGAGATGGTTGAAAAACAAGGAAGTGAATATCCAATTCTTCTAATGAACTACTAACGATTTATTTATTCATAATACAAACATTATCAATTCCTACGGTACACGTAACATTATTTATTGGTCCACTTTCATGTCGATACACATGAAAGGGTACTGGAGACGAACGACAGTTGTTTTTATGAGATATGAAAATTGACTATTTCAAATAATGTAGTCAAAAAAAAATATGAAGATTCACTATGATATCCATATTCATTATACACACAACTCAAATCTTATTCAGTATAAGAATATATAACGAAGAACCAAAATAAAAAATATATGGTATTTTTTGGAGAAACCTGCATTTTTTACTGAACATCTTTCCACTCATACTGTATATGAAATTGGAGTATCAATTGTTTCCAATGTAAAATAACGTATGATTCATATATGAAAAATAAAACGAGTGTGCTTTAGACCACACGACTGAAGTAAAACTTCTCTAGCTCCATCTATATGTATATATATATATGTTATGGGGTTTTTCACTTATTCGTCTTTTTAAAAAAAGAACTTTATTTTATTAAATTACAACTAATCCGCAGTATGAATAACTGGGATGAATATTTATACAATACAATATGTATCGGATTCAATGAGTACTAAGGATTGATTATGAATGTCAATGAATAGCAAAGAATATCAGAGAATGCTCTCCTGGAGTCTGGGATCCTCCTTTATAGACTATGGAGTGCTGACGGTGCATGGCGTCGTTCATCTTGGGCACCTTAAGAAGTGTTGACTGGTTCCCTGTTGAACTGCGTAGAAAAAGATACGGCGTAGAAGATGATGCAATCTTGGGACAATGGGATCATTCAGGATTCTGATATAACAACTTCCCCCTTGAAAAGAAAGTTGATGCGATGCGGCAACTTTCATCTGGCATATGATTTTGAGGGTGCATTGGAATTCAATTCGATTTGTTCTTCTTCAATTGGTTCTTGAAGATGAATGCTTGGTCTTCTCCTTGAGGGTGGTAAGCTTCTAAAGGATGAGAATGCTATTCCCGGTCTTGGAGGTTGTGGAGGCTGATCGTTCATGCTTGAGGTCATTATACCAATTTTCATAGAACGTCTATTTCTGCACTTACAAAACATGTATAGTGAGACAATACAAATAATTATGGTAATAGTCAAATATGTAAACCATGAAATATGTTTTTTCACAAATGGTTCATTTATAATTTTGTCTAATTCTTCATCATATTGAGTTAATTTATGTTGGGCAATATTCAGATTGTCAACATTTAATTTACTTAATTTCAAAGGTTTTAGCTCAGGTAGCTCTTCTTTTTCTGGTAAATTATTGCAACATTGATAAGGTATCAGAATTGGAAGTGTTCTATATGTAACATTTTGTTCTTGAGACATGAGAGATTTTGCATGTACTCTTGTATTTCCAATATATGCATTGCATTGAGGTTGTATTTTCAAAATTGAATTAGTTTTTATTACTTGAGTTGATACATCTCCTTTTTGACAATTAATAGTTATAATTAAAGGATCTGATAAAGTTATTAACCATGTATTTGATTGAACTTCAAAAACATTGTAGTCTTTTGCAAATAATAGTGAAACTGAACATATTTTGGGAAGTTCTAAAAGTGGTCTTAAAATTTGTGCTTCCCATGATGAATAGCTGCCAATTGGATATGAAACTACATTTTCACAGATTTGAAAATTAAAAAATAGTTGTTTACATTTTTCAAGGTTCTGAAAAGCAACGTACAACATCGAATCATCGTCTTTTGCAATGAAATTACGAGTTGTAGATAAAATGTGATGTAATCCAGTTCTATTATCTAGGATAGGAATGGGATACACACGGTGAATGGTATAGATTTCTGGTTCAACTAGGGGAATCTTCAATATAAAAATAATTCTTGAATCTGCTTGAAAAGCTTGTAGTTCAATAATGTCTAAATATTTGGATATTGATGACATTTTTATTGGTAAGGGAAGATTATTCTTTTGAGTTGTTTGAGAAATATCTCGAAGAGATGTTATTGAATCATTCGGTCTTATAATTGATGTATGAATAATATTGAGTCTTGCAAAAGTTATTGCATTTAAAATATCATTCAATTCATCTTCCAGAAAAGTATAACTTTCTAGTAATTGTTCAGAGATTTCGATAGCTTTCAACTTTGCGTTGAGTATTGCTAATTCATCTGTTAAATCATAAATCCATGTTTCAAATTTTCTTTATATCTTCATTAAACGTTTTTTCATCTATTTGCAATTGCTGAATAGTTGTATTAATTTTTTATAACTGAATTGTTATTGAAATTTGGTTTTTGAGCAAATTTTCAATTTGGTGTTCATCTTTATATATTTTATTTATACAGTCATTAAAATATTATCCGTCACTGGCATCTAAATTACCTGTGATTGCTTTCCATATCGAGCCTATTCCGTTTAGAATACCTCTTTTGTATCTCTTATCATATTCATTTGAATCCATTTTGATTTCATTATATTTTAAATCTACTTGTGCACTTATCTTACTTAATAAGCTTATATGTGTGTTTATTTCAGAATTAAATATTGCATTCTAGGGTGATTGTTTCTACGAGATGTACAAGTTCTTCTAATATCTTATTATTGTGATCTATCGCGACTTTGATTTGAGCGATATCTTTATAACTAATAATCCTTTTCTTGTTCATGATAGTAAACTCCTATGGAGTTGTTTATAGGTGAGATGTTATACTGGGCGTTGGCAAGTTGAACTGCTGGAATTATCATTAATAAATGATACTCCATTATTGATCTGAAACAAAATATGGTTTCAATCGATCAAAATTGACTTTAGTAGTGTAATTCGTTTCCGGGTTTTTGAGGAGGGCTGAGTTTTGATAAACTTCTGAATTTTCAAATGGGCCATTAAATTTATTTTCTAGTTTGTTTTTTATTTGAGATTCTTTCACAAATACTTTATCTCCAATGTGATAGGTTCATGATGTAATTTTTCATCAAATCGGATTTTGGCTTTTTCCTTTTTTCTGTGAATCTTTTCGCGAGCTATTTTATAAAAGTATTCCATTCTGTTGTTCAAGTCTCTTATGTATTTTGTCATTAATTCTTTTTGATTATATAATACTTCGGGGGGTCTACTTGAAGAATGTCCGAAAACTAATTCATATGGACTGAATCCATGTGATGCGTTTTTGGAATTATTGTAACAAATCACTGCATAGGGTAAAATTGTAAAAGGATGTTCATCTGGATTTTCTGTTTTATGAGATCGAATCATTTCAGTTAGGGTTGCGTGAAATCTTTCTAGCGAGCCATTTGATTGGGGATGATCTACACTAGAAAAAGTTAGTTTTATGTCGTATAGTAGGCATAAGTCTTTCAATAAACTACTATTAAATTCTCTTTCTGAATCTGCATGTATTCTGAGAGAGGTTCCGAAATGTTGGAAGTAAAGGAGTAAAGTATTTACAACTGATTTTGATGTTTTATCTTCTAATGGATATGCTTGCGTGAATTAGTTAATTCCATCTTATCGTTAACATATAGTTTTTTACTGGTATTTCTAATATATCAATGTTTATTCTCTCAAAAGGAGTCTTAGGTGTTTCCGTAATTACTAAGGGATTTTCTAAATTTTTCCGACAAATTTTTGTTTTCTGACATGTGTCACATTCTCTTATGAATTTTTCAACATCTCTGGTCATTCCTGTCCAATTATATTTCTGTCTGATTCGTCGAATTGTTTTGTTAATTCGACGGTGTAAATTACATTTTCCACTATGAAATTGATCAAGTATTATTGGTATTTGATCTTTTTCTGGTGTTGTTACAACATTTTGACAAATTAGAAATTTGATTTCTTCATTATCTGATGAAATATAAGAAAGCATTTCCTGTATTGGTAAATCTGCATTATTTTCAACTTGATGAAGTTTTGATGTTTTGAATATGTCTTGGCATCCATATAATGAACTAAACATATATTCAATCGCGTTTTCTGGGTCATAAGGTACTGGTATAATATAGTATTTTCTATTTTTGACTGTTTTACTTGTTAATACATTCATTTTATTATATTGAAAATTCGGTTCTTCTTCGAATATATCTTCAAAAATTTTGTCATGCAAGTTTGTAGTTTTATTTCTCTGGGGAAAAATTATAATGTCTTTATGGGCTTTATCCAATAGTTGAGCATTGGTTAATTTAAATTTAGAATATTCTATCATCGATTTCGTTTTGAAAAGTCTTGAAAAGTTCGATAATTCTTCCAGTATTGTTTCTGGGGCAATTTCAGTTTCTGTGTCTGAAATTTCTAGTTCATCATTTTCATTAATGGAATATTCTTGAATGAAATTTTGTACATTCATTGAAATGATTTACTTTGATTCTAGATAATGCGTCGGCATTTTTATGTATTCTACCTGGTCTATAAATTACATTGAATTGATATTCTTCTAATTTTAAACGCCATCTGGCTAATCTACTGCCAGGGTCTTTGATAGAAAATAACCATGTTAAAGGTCGATGGTCTACTATAAAATTGAATTTTCTTCCATATAAATAAGGTCGAAAATGTTTTACTGACCAAACCATAGCTAACAATTCTCGTTCTATAGTTGAGTATCTTGTTTCAGCTGGACATAATGTTCTAGAGGCATACGCAATTGGTAAATCTTTTTCCATTGATATCTCAAGGACCTGATAGCAAAACTACTAACATGTGACGTTAAGTATGAAGGGCTCGTTGAAATTTGGTATTCAAAATTATACAAAGTCTTATTTTCAAAAGTTTTTTTTTCTAAGTCAAAAAACTCTTTACATTCTGGAGTAAAATTAAAAGGGTTTATTTTTTTTCAACAAATTAACAAAAGTGTTTTATTTAAGATCGTTCTCAAATATCAATATCAATAGATTCTAGATATAATTATTGTTATTTTATATTTTCTTGGTTGGATATATTTTTCAGGTGGTCCACCTGGGATATGTGGAAAGGTTTTTCTTTCAGGAGGTCTACTTGGTTTATACAGAAATATGTTTTTTTCTGGAGGTCTACCCGATTTGTGTAGAAAGGTTTTCCTTTCAGGAGGTCTACCTGATTCATATAGAAAGATGTTTCTTTCTGGAGGACACAAAGCAGGTCCGAAGATAAGTTCGATGAATTTGTTCGTTTCTGTAACTTCTAAAGCTGAATTTGTATTCTTTTTCTCATTAATCTTATATTCATATTCATTGAAGATCTGATCCTTTTCAGAAGTTCTAATTGATTCTGAAGTTTCATCTAGAACTTCAATAGTCTTTGGAAAGTCACATTTTTCATTTATATCAAAAGAATTTGGATTTACTTCTACATTCAGTACTTCGGCATTTCTTAAATTTGATTTTAATTCAAAATCTTTCTCTGTTTTTTCAGTTTTTACAATTGCATTTGAGAGTCTTTCTTTTTCTTTTTCAGTAGCTAACAGTATAGCTTGTGTATTTTTCAAGTTTGATTTTAACTTGTAAACTTGTTCAGTTGTTGGTCCTATTTGTATTTCATTTGTTATTTTCGGTTCCAAATTTGAATAAGTATGAAAATGAGTATACTGAATTTCGGAATTCTTTTGAATTTTGTTTGCTGAATATAAAGGAAGTTTTGTAATTCAAAATTAATATTTGATTACCAATATCTACTATTCCATCGAAACGTTTAAGAAAGTCTGTTCCTAAAATACCGTCAAATTCGATATCTAAATCATGAACATAAATTTTGTGGTACACTGTATTTTCTTTTGTTCCAAAAGGTAACATAACTGATTCATAAATCATTATTTTTCCTTCTGTAATACCTGATATGGGAATATTTTCTGGATGTCTTTCTGAATAATTTTCTACCGTTCTTTTCTTAGAGATAGATAATGCGGCACCTGTATCAATTAAAATTCTGAAGTTACTCGGGCTTACAATATAATATAAATTGCTGAAGTTAGGATTTATAGAAACTGTTGGTCTGACTGTTTCTGATTGTTCATTGTCTTGATCGTTGTAGGGTTCAAGGTTTTGACTACGGCTGCAAGGTTTTCTGTTATCTCTAATGGTTGAGTTGTGCATTCCTGCTGGCTTATTGATAGATTGTCCGTATAAAGGGTTCCTTGAAACTGAGTATTTGAATTGTCTGTTTGATTCATGTTGAACTCTATAGGTGGGTTGTTCAAAGATAGATTGTTGTGAAAATCCGTATTGAATTGATCTGTATCAATTTCTTCGTATTCATTTGATGGTGTGGGTTCATTATAGTATGAATTTTGGAATTGATTATTTTCATCTTGAAAATCTCCATAATAAAAATTTGTATAATCATTTGATTGAAAATCAATAGGATTATTGAATTCATCATAATTCACTAGATATGTTTTTGGTGTATTAGGCGTATTTTGGGGATTTCTTTAAATAACTGATGGTCTGTTTTGTTGATTTGAGTTATTGGGCTGACGAAATTGATTGAAATTCGACTGTGTTGGTTGAGGACGTGGTTGAAATTGAAAATTTTGCCTTGGGATATATTGAGTTTGAAAATTCGTATTTTGTCTTTGAAAATTCTGGGAAGGATTGGAATTTCGGGGTGAATTAAAATTCTGTCGTGGTTGGTTTTGACAAAAATTATCTCTTCTCTGAAAATTTGTTTGTCTATTCATGGGTTGTCTAGAAATATTCGGATTATGTCTCGTATTTATATTTGGTAAAGGACGTGTATTCGTTCTTTGATTTTCAAAGTATGAGAGCTGTATCTCACGCTTTATTCTGATTGAGGCGTCTATCATATTTTGGGGATTACCTGCTCTGATGATATGACCTATTTTTGGTTCTGAACCTGTCAATAGTGTGTTCAATACCATTGATTCTATCAATGCGGACTGAGCAACTTTCTGTTCGTTGTTAAGAATTGACTTTTGTATACATGAATGCATTTTGGCATTATGGCTCTGTAATCGTGAGAAAAATACAAGTGCTGTTTCATTAGTATTTTGCCTGATTCTCTGCAAATCCTGTATTAATGAAGTTAAGTCTCGGGAGTCACCAAAGTGAGCATTTAGTAAACATCTGATATCTAAATATGTTTCTGGATTTCTAGAATTTATCAATTGAGAAGCTTTTCCTCTGAGTTTATTTCTAATATGGATTGTTAATAAAAGTTTCTGTTCATCTACAGCCATTCGCTCTGCATGATCACAAGCATTTAAGAAATTTCCAAGCGAAATTGAATCGCCATCGTACTCTGGTATAATTGAGAAAATTTCTGAAAGTTTATATGGTTCAATAGCATCATTGAGATTTTCTTGTGAACCGCGTTCTGACATTGTGGATGATTTTTGGGAACTATTTTAATATCGGAAATTATTATTTTCAAAGGTATGGAAATAGAACAGGGTTAAATCAATTTTCTACTTTGGGTAAAATTGGATGAACTTATAATAAATTAAGACAAATGATTCAATGTGGTACTCACAATAAATCCTTCGTCGTTGACTAGCTTCGTTTTCTTTGTTGGTTTCTTTCTTCTTTGATGGTTTCTTTCTTCGTTGAAGGTTTCTTTCTTCGTTGTTTTCTTTCTTCGTTGTTTTCTTTCTTCGTTGAAGGTTTCTTTCTTCGTTGGTTTCTTTCTTCGTTGTTTTCTTTGTTTGTTGTCGTGTCTCCTGGGTGTGATTGGATGAAATCCGGCTTCACAAGATCTAGCTCCACC
The DNA here is from genome assembly GCA_018342105.1 of Gonioctena quinquepunctata. NCBI lineage: Eukaryota > Metazoa > Arthropoda > Insecta > Coleoptera > Chrysomelidae > Gonioctena > Gonioctena quinquepunctata. Next base: position 157,263 of record JAFIRS010001713.1, read on the forward strand.
AAAATGAGCAGCGTTGAACGATTCCGCGTGTTTCTTGTAGAAATCTTCGTTTCGGCAAGATGAGCAGCGTAAAACGACTTCCGCGTGTTTCCTTGAGTTGAAGAGACCGTCCAATTCACTTGGGCTTTGGCTGGGGGTTCTTTCCTCTTGAAAGTCGGAGACTACCGCTGGTTTTCTTCTGAATCGCAACGTTTTTGAGATCCTACCGACTGCGCCAATTTGTTATGGGGTTTTTCACTTATTCGTCTTTTTAAAAAAAGAACTTTATTTTATTAAATTACAACTAATCCGCAGTATGAATAACTGGGATGAATATTTATACAATACAATATGTATCGGATTCAATGAGTACTAAGGATTGATTATGAATGTCAATGAATAGCAAAGAATATCAGAGAATGCTCTCCTGGAGTCTGGGATCCTCCTTTATAGACTATGGAGTGCTGACGATGCATGGCGTCGTTCATCTAGGGCACCTTGAGAAGTGTTGACTGGTTTCCTGTTGAACTGCGTAGAAAAAGATACGGCGTAGAAGATGATGCAATCTTGGGACAATGGGATCATTCAGGATTCTGATATAACATATATATATATATATATATATATATATATATATATATATATATATATATTGTTATGTTAAAAGGAACAGTAATATATTTTAAAAGGAAAAAAGAAATAATTTCATAAAAAACCCACAAAATAATAATTACTAATAGTTATAGTTATGAGATCCAAAACTTAAATGAAGAAATTGATATTCAAAATTTTCTAACTAGTAGAAAAATATTGAATATAAATTTAGGAATGTTGTTATGTTATAAAGGAACAGTAATATATTTTGAAAGGAAAAAAGAAATAATTTCATAAAAAACCCACAAAAATAATAATTACTCAATAGTTAGTAGTTCATGAGATACTGTTTTACATATTTTTGAGATTCTATTTTCTTTATGAAGCCTCTGTATGATATTGATAGGTAAAAACATGCAAATACTATAATGCAATCATTTTCATACATTGTCAAAATAATTACAACCTATAATTGTTCAAAATACAACAAAAAAGTCTAGATTTACGAAATCGTCCCGAATTAAATATGATCAACAGAATTATAAGCTTGGAACATACAGTATATGAAATTATATCTAACTAAAAATAGCCAATGGGAGAACAACAAACTTCTTGATGACAATAGCCAATCAGGAAACAGTATGGTCAGATGTAAGATTTGAAATTGTGGAAAAATATGAACTATGAAGTGTCAAAGACAATTATCATCAAATATTGTATATAGTTTATAAGAAATGTAAAATATTTCAGTTCATAAGTTTTTTCAAATAACCCCAAAAGAGTGATAATGTGACAAGGAAGTGCGCGAGTTTAAAAATTCAAATAATATGGACAAAACAGAAATGGTATCCAGGGGATGAAAAAACAAAGCCAGAAGGAGATTGAATTTTTTTTTAAAAAGAACGCAACGTACCAAAACTTTAGGAGAAAGATATTTCAAGATTTTCACGAATACAAAGTATTTTGTCTATAGAAACTAACCAATTCAACCTCAAGATAATTTCGACAAAAATAAAATAGGAGAAAACAAGATTACCTTTTATGTACTCCACATAAAACTGTTTCCAAGCTGATTTCTGGTGACTTGTATGGTTCCTTTTGTAATGGAGAGTGCCTGAGAGCAGTAGATTGAAAAAGGATTTCAGATTCTTGGTGTATAATGTAACAGCGACAGTTCCAGCTCCAGGTATAAACTTTTTAGTTCACATCACAAACTGAATCACTTTACAACATAACTTGTCTATCTGAAGAACTCTATTTTATTTTGGGTATTGAACTATAAAAGAATTCTTCCAACCTCAATAAAAGAATGAGGTTATGAATACTCTATCCATCACTGTTTTTTCATTATTGTCTATGAAAATCTGTCTGATCATAGTATAAGTTATCTATCGTAGGTCAGGTAAATATAAGTTTTCCTGAATAAAGAGAATAATTGTTTTTCGATACTTTCTAGTTTATTCTCCACAATGATATGAATACATTTCTCCTATAAACACTGAGTTGAAATAAACATCAAGACCAAGTAGTGGCTCTATTGCCAGGGTCAGCTATCTGAGACGAAAGGCGTACGAACTGAGTTCAGTCGTGGTAAGAAAGAGTAATAACAATTGGCAGCAACGTGACGAGAAAACAGTGACGTTAGGTAGCAATTATTATTTCATCAGAATATATTATACAGGGTGAAAATAATTATCTATCACATATCATATCAATTTATACCCCAAATCAGGACAAAATATTCAGATCAATAATTTTACAATTCAAATGTTAAATCGATTTGTATCCAAAGTAGGATAAAGCATTGAATAATAATCAACCACGGTTTTTTTTTCAATTCTTCTAAATTACAATTGGCGCCCAACGTGGGGCAAAATAAAATGTAATAATTTTACAATTATCATTATATAACAATATATATATATATATATATATATATATATATATATATATATAATATATATATATATATATATATATATATATTTATATGTATATATGTATAATATATACATTATATACATATATTAATTTTCTAATAACCTATAATTTTATCATTTTAGTTTGGTAAATTCAGTAAATTATTATTAGAGTTATGAATGATCATAAATATAAAATAAAAATTAATTTACCCAACTCCAATAATTTTTCTCAATTTTTGTACATGATCTATAGTGGGATTTTCATCATCAACTTCCATTCGATTATTGTCATGTTCCATCACGATGTCACCAATTATTTGTAATGGTAAACCTCTAAAATTAATAAGTATTTTATTATTTACGTATTAGTTGAAATTTATCCTATTCCAAAAATTTGCTGAAGTAAATTGTTGAAACGCAAGGCCGAAATACGGAAGAGTAACATGGAGAAAGAGAGAGAGAGAGACAAGAAAAAGACAGAGAATCAAAAGCGCCCCAATGTCGAGAGTAGAATGCCGCGTATTAGTAGAGGGAGAAAATAGACAAGGAAAAAGGAACGCTGCATATAACGCTACGACGCCAGCAACTAGTATGATATACGCACTCACCTTTGTCGACACCGTTCGCCTCGCTCGATCACACTTTCCGTAACGCTCTCGTCACGCATTCACCAGCTTACTCCCCAAGTCAAGCGTGCGTAGAGGAGTTTTACTTCAAGAAGTGCAAATGGTTAGGTTAGGTTGGGTTCTTTTCGAGTGGGGCGATAACCGCCTCTTACAGTGCGACCTTTTCTGACCTATTGTGGCTTGATCCTAATTAAATTAGAGTTCACCTTCAAGTTCCGCGCTTCTGATAAAGTCGATGATGATGCTTGGTTATCCCTTTTCCAGGTCTTTGAGCTCTAGCTGCCCGTGATACATACGGCAGAATCTTGTTCGTTCCAGTCCCTTGCATCTTGATGATTGTGGGTTTTTACTTCTAATCCCTCGGATTGGGTCAAGATATATCGATAGACCTTACGTTCTGAAAGGTCATCAACTTATATCATTTCTAAAAGGACTCAGAACTGCTGTAACGTTCACACTGCGAGGCAGTATAAGTTACAAGTTGTAAATGAATTACTGATACTATAGACCCACATATAAATATATAATTTTCATTATTCCCGTAGTTTAAAAAAGATATATCAAGATGATAATCTTTCATCTACCTATTTTCGTATGGAGTAACTATGAGGGGTCCTGTATTTCGTATTATATCTCTGGAGTAATTATCCTTTTTATATGGTAGACTCATTCAAAAATGATGTTGACGTAATATCAATTCGTTTGTTAGACGATTATTGGCCACCAGCATTAGTGAGGCGAGTATCAATAGTTGCCTATCGATGAGTTCTAGGAAACTGGTCGTAGGTGTAACTGATGAAGTGGGACGACCACAAGACGTCGAAACAGCTGATTGAGACTATAGGTTTTGTCATTGAATATACTCTGTCCTTTCCCTTCTCAATAGATTGAAAAAAGTTATTCAAATATGGAAAGGACGGTTGAGAGGTAAATTACCCACAGAATTAGGATTTCCGGTTTTCCAGTGAAAAAATCAAAATGAAGGAGATTTCCGAAAAAAGGTTCTCTTTTTGCTGTGGAAGTGATGGCGTGGCCAACCATGTAGTTTTTCTCTTCTGTTGGTAGTTCTGAGAAAATATAATTGTAGATTTGGACACAGTTCCCAGTGATTACGATTCATTCCATTTTTGTATTTTTCATGGTAACAATATGAATGCAATTACATCTCTCACGAGATTGGAAATGATTATGGTTCTACACGAGATCTACACCACGAGTTATTAATGGAGAATGACACAAGCCAACTTTGATAATTAATGGATTCACAGTGTTGATTTTTCTTTATAATCGAAACACCCTTCTTTGAATGGAGGTAAGGAATTAATCAACAGAAATAATTTTACAGTGAAGATTTTAATGTTCCATTGTCATGAACTCACTTGGTTTCTTTAACCTCTAGCAATTTCGATTCCAAGCTCGTTTACTTCGTTAAATATTATGATCAAGAATTTTCAAAAAAACTCTGATGATCAAGTCTAGAGCTACGGAACCAGGAAGAACAAATATGTTATATATTGGTCAGGTACAAATCGTATAAATATTATAGGGTTCTTGGTTTCCCGTAACTGTCAATTGATAATGGTACCTACAGGTAAATCAATTCATGGTTCAGGACTATCAGGAGGTCACGTATAGACAACTCACAATGCCGATGAGTCCTACCAAAGGGCTGATTTGCTGTGGACATCCAGACTAGTGGCACTGTCGGTGTATACTAATTACTACCCCAGGATTGTTAAGGTCAGGGTGTTCTGGAATATTTTTTGTAACTCGTTTTGAGTTGAAGTTCTTGTACATATCACGTTGTTGGTACAAATTGCGTTGCCGATTTTCAATTCTATTGTCTATTTACATTGTGTATGGATTCATTCACTGAAAATTTGATTCAATTTCATTGGGTTGATTTTCTCCAAAGGTATAAACATAATTGATAATGCAACAGTGTGTAATATTTCAAAGTTGGAAAATACCCATATTTTCGTTGTCATTTGTTTTCTACGGAAGTACATAGACCTATATGACATAACATTAATAAACCTTCTCAGCAATGTAAAATTGTATATATGATTATAGTACCGATACCGTTGTTCTTATAAAGTTGATGTTCACATATCAACCTTATTTCAAATTCGAGAAAACGCCTGCATCGATACTATACTTCGAAACGTAACCCAATGATTGTACAGTAGAGAAAATATCGAAAACCTTGTTTTTTACTTGAATATCTAGGTGTGATTTTTATAATGTGGGATACCACATTATTGTGATAATTGGTAATACATTGGATATTATAAGCAACCAGAGTTCAATTTCTAAATAAACCCATCCACAGAGTATTTTTTTGATTGTCTATAATTTATGTATAATTTTTAATCTACAAGTTCTCAGTCGTAGTAGATTATTTTTCTAGTTTTATGTTCAACTGAGTGGCATCCAAAAGTAAGAAAAAAGGTCACAAAATAACAATATTTAACATCACACTATATGAATCTATCAGGAAAAATAAAGTAACATCTTCTCGCTTTATAAATAATAGCCACACAACCCGCTACACTGCCTCTAAGCATAAATTGGATTACGTAGACGTGAATAGTTTTTCTGATGAAGAATTCAAATCTATTGCACCGTTTACAATGTTTAATGACTTATATAATCATTTTGTGCCTGTACCAAGACAAGACATATATTTCAAAAAAATATTCATTGGAATTCTCATGCAAACCCCGTCAAAGTATTCCTGATGAGTTTCTAAACGTCATATTCAATTATTCAAGCTGCCAAGCAACAAGTTTGGTGATAAATGAAGTGCAGGAATTCTTGATGACTGGTACCCAACCCCTTATGAAACAAAAGCAATAGTTTATATTGATGGTTATTCATCGACAACAGTTGCAACTTTCTGGTATTGCTTACCACAAAGAGATACATTTAATCAAACCAGTCCTAATTGTGGGTACTGACGATCACATTTTGGATAGTCAAGGCTCATATTTCGCAGATTCAGGCAATGCTGATGCACACATTCTGCAAAATGAATTGTATATAGATTTCAACCAAATAATAATAATAGATTAATTGCCTCCCAAAAAATATATATCATGGCAAGGGTATGAGTTATCATCAAACAGGATGAATAAGTGGATGTGAGTTGAACCTGATAGTTAATGATGATAATGTTAACCCGATATCACAGTAAACTGGTAATTGATGCATACATAAATTAACATACATATTATGTATTACAGAGCAAGAGAAATATTGGGGAAGTTTGATCATGAAAACAAGTATACTGGTGAGCACAGAATAACTTTCATTCATTGATAAGGAAAGATCGTAGTTTCAGAACGTTCCATAGGTATGTAGCAATGGTTTCAGCTTCATCAACTGGAAGAGTGTCAAGAGTATGGGCCAAAGCAGTCATATTTGTTGAGGACTTCAGGAAAGGAGATTTCATTACACAATATATGGGGCAATTAAAGAAAATGTAATCGAGTGTCTCCATCTGAGCTTGGTTACAAACTGTGCACAGCTCGTTTGGATTAATGTTATGAGTTGAACCATTGTATGTGAATTTGGCAGAACTGAAATTACATAGTCTTAGCCGTGCAATGGTTCTTGTGTATTTGATGGGCATGGTCAAAGAAATATATTTCTGAGGGGAATTATGTAGAATCGGGAAAGAGTTATACATGGTCAGGAATGATGACCGTTGTAATAGTAATAGATTAGCCTTATACAGGTTTTCTCTGAATTTCAATAGGATATATTTATTCATGGATTTGCTTTATTCCAGGAAAAGGTTGTCACAGATATCATCGGCATGTATCGCCGTTGAAAATGATTTGACCTGCCATTATATTTAGGGTCAGAGTAAGTAAGCTGAAGTTGACGTTTGAGAATAATTTTTGGTAATCGGGAGTCATTCATTTCGAAGATTTCTATTAGCCAGTTCGGTGTCCATTTGAAAATATTGTACGAAAGTTTGACACGACCACATTCTATTCTGACTGCATAGCTCGGTGTATGGAATGGGAATAAAAGAACCCTTTTTTTAAATTGTGTGTGTACTTGTTCAACGATGTCGACATAGCGAAGACCCCAGACAGAAATGCAGTTGGACATAACACTAAGGACAATAGAGTCAAAGAGACGTAGCCTGATTCGCATTGATTCAACCTTGGTCTTAGCAAGAAGCAGGAGTAATGCAGCAGTAGCTTGCTACGCTTTGGCATTGAAACCATCAGCCATATCACGAAAAAGGAATGACGATTTGAATAAAACGACAAGATATGTATATAAGTTTCAATTGAATGTCCATTGAACGAAAAGCGGAAGTCTGTTTTATAGGGACCTCTGGAGAAAACAACAATTTTGGTGTTCGCAGTATCAACTGATATATGATTTGAGTAAGTGTTATTCTGCAGGAGCTTGAGTTTTTCAGTAACGTCAATTTCGGATTGGCTCAGAATAACGATGTCATCGGTATACAAAAGCATCCATGGTGATACCTCGAGCACCATTGTTTTTGAAATATTCTTCAATATCCGCTAAAAAACGGCAAATAGAACTTCCCCTTGTTGGCTTTTAGAAATGGTGAATGTATGAGAAAACTCGGCATTTGATTTGACACGCATGGTTGAATTTGAGTAAAATGTTCTGAGTAATCTGGTCATATGGAAGCTTACACCAAGATGAAAAAGCTTTGACCATAGGAGTTGGGGATATACGCTGTCGAGAGTCCTTTCAGAATCAACAAAAATGGCGAATATTTTACGTTTATTGAAACAGAAGGGGAGGTGATTTACCGAAGACGATGTATAAACATTGTCACTACAACCTCTTTTTTGTCTAAAGCCAGATTGACATTCCGGTAATATGCTAAATGTTTCAGTCCAGCTCACTAGACGGGAGTATATCATGTGCATGAAAACTTTGGCAATGCAGTTAACTAGAGCTATGCCTCGATAATTAGACGGATCGCTGGTGGGGCCTTTTTTGTGGATAATTTTCAAAATGACTTCAGATCAACTTTTGGGTGAGGACCCAATGTCTAAAATTGTATTGAAAAATGAGGATGAGAACAAGATCCAGTTATTAGGGAGATTTTTCAGGAACTTAAAGGAAACTTCATCATTTCCGTAGGATTTATTGTTTATGCAGTGATTTAGTGCATCGTATATATATCATGTGTCGTGATTGTGAAATCAAAGTGCGGGTTCCTGGTGTCAAAGAAAATTGTGTTGTCTAACACACTTGGCTTATAAATATATGTTTAGAAAGATTCCCATTCGATAATGTCTAAGGATGCGGGAATCACAAGGGGGTTTCGAAATTTATTAATGGCGTTCCAAAAAGTAGCTGAGTTACTAGAATTCATGAGGGAGAGAATCATATCACGTTCATATTCATTCTTCTTGTGAATTAATAATTTCCTATAAGTCTTTTCAAGTCTAGATATTCAGATTTTAGTACTGGTGGGAAGATTTGCACATTTTAAATCAATGACTTACCCGATGTTTGAGTGCAATAACTCATAATCAAACCACGGTTTGCTCCTGAAAGTGTAGCGACCGGGACGGCTTGAGTTTTTTGAGAGAGCTAGAGTGTCACATGCTCTTATGTATGGTTGTAAGAATATATCATTTTCCGAAAGTCTGAGGATCCTTGATTCAGGATATTGCGGATAGTTTCCATTTCAGGGGATCATCACGTTGAGGTTGAGAAGGCAAGTGACTAATAAATGATCTGACATGGAAAACATATATTCAACGGATAAATCTCTAAACCAAATCGACAATGCTTTTGCCCATTGCTCCTATAAATGTATACTGACTCGGACGGTCAGAGTAACTTCTTCCATTTAGTAGTGTAAAACCATTGCAGTTCATAAAATCAAACAGGGAACGGCCCCTTGGGGTATGCGTACGATGAAGGCTCAATCTTTGGCTGTATAGATTTGTATTTTCGAATATTTCATGGGGAGAAAAATCAATATCAGAAACCCTGTAGTTGAAGTTTCCCTCCAATACTATTAGGGTATCAGAAATTTTTCCAAAGATATCTGTTAAAGAGTCTTGAAACAGCTCTAAGATGCACTCGATATGTAAGCTAGGTTCAAAGAAGACATTACAGATGATGAATTTATCATTATAATTGGTTTTGATCAGACAAAAGATCCATCAAGGAGACTTATCAATAAGTTTCAGTAAAAAGTTAGAGTTACAGATAATGGAGAGACCACCACTTTAAGCCCTTGGTCACGCCTTGGGGGGGGGCTCTCTTCTTCTCATAGTCTCTCGTTGGAAAGCTGCACTATTTTTGGAATTCCGTGCAAATATTTGATGGTAATATTTTTATCTATCATTGATCTTTCTTGAAGTTCTTGTCGATGATCATATCCGATTTGAACTTGATTTTAGGATGCAGATTGGGAAGAGTATTTCGAGCATTTTTAATAAGACATAAAGCGGCTTCTCGCGATTTCAATACTGAATGATAAGGACGTGGTTTGTCCTTGCTATTAGTGGGTTTACCCAGCTGGAATCCAGAACGGATGAGGTGAGCACTGCTGTCAGTTCAGCAACAGTTTATCCATTATATTGAGAATTATGCTCTGGGGATTGTTCAGGGATACCCAAAATAATCTCATATTTTCCGCGCTCAAGTCGCTCTACACTTTCAGCGATAACGTCTTCCTCGGAGAGCGAAGGAGGGAAGCAAAGTCTATTCTCCAAGTACAAAACTCTATATGAGAAATTAGTTTCATCAAGGTGATATTTTTATTATAGTTAGAGGTTACCTAGATGCTCTTCCTTTTTTTCAGAATATCGGCATTCATTTTGGAATGTCTTTCGTTCCACCTCGAAGAAAACAACAATAACTAACTGATGATGCCTACAAGTCCATATTTATATCAAAAACTAGATGGACAGTTGAGGAGAATAATGGTCATTTGAAAACAAAGTTAAAAAAAAATTATTACAAAATCGATACACGATACACCATAAAAATATAAATTTTTACCTACTCATAGTGGGTGTGATGATTAATTTGTGCCATAAATATCTAGAATTAGCCAATATCACGTTGGAAAGAGCTAATAGAGTCAATGTAGTACAGCCAGAGTTGAAGCAGAAAATATAAACATAAGACGTTGGTCAGTGGACGTTACTCAATACAAATGGTACGAGATATAACTGTTGGTATATGCCAGGTGGATCTGGTAGCATGGTATATAACGGATACTGTGTAGGATGCAAATACAAATGGGTGTGGATTTTTACGAATGAGAGTTCATTCAAGATTCCGTAATTCCACCAAATATCAATTGTTCATAGCATTCGGAGCATATGTTAAAGATTTCGAACAATTTTGAAGTATTGACGATGTTATTTTTGGATATCAATGCGCATCAAAATTGGAGCCAGGTACCTCGGATATTGTGCTCATGTATACAGTGTTCTGGTACCTTGGCCATGCACGTCCTTATCAGTACATGATGTATTCATCAAATGCCCTCTTCATTCATATAGAGGATAATGTACATAGAGAGGGGCAAGTTATTCAGGCGCTCTGATTCTCTCAACATTTTTTTGTACGTTGATCCTATCATCATTTGGTTTAATTTTTTTGCAACCCCATCATATTGTTTCTTCGTCGAAGAAATGCATAGTTTGGTTATTATAATATGTATAATATGTAATATCATAATGAATATGTTTTGATTATCATCCTGAACTTCCATGATATACACAAATAAAATATGAAAATGTAACAACTGGAATTATATCAGGAATAATGGTATGGTTATTGTTACGCAAATGTGATACACTCTGTATATGAACGGAACGTCTTCTGTGAATGAAAATATGGGCATATGCCTTGACCTATTATATTATCATTCATTGGAATGTGTTTATTCTCTTGCAATGAATAATCTCATAATATAACTACTTCAAAAGAAGCATCAGAGAAAGACACTAACGAGTTGTCCGGAATTTCAGGCATTTAGATGTTTCAATAATCAGAACGGGTACAGTTCCATGAGAAACAGAATATTCTGTATACAAATGTCAGTCTGATTCAGGAGATCATGAGTTGGAATTGATATTGATATCTTACGAAATATCTGAAAATGAATAAAATTCCAGCGCTCAATATTTTAGAAATCACTACAATACTTGATAACTTTGGACTAACTGACCCTGTGTATCGTGAGTACGTGCAGGAATTCATACTCTATAGTAGATTCCAATCGGCCATTTGAACAATCGATGCATAGTTGATTTGGTTTATATATTCAAAAAAGTATCTTCACAATGGCCATTTGCAATTTCGGAAAAGTATACTTCAGCTCCCTGTATAATCTAAACTATTGAATTTTGAGCTCCAGTGCAATGGATACATTAGATCAGTAACACGAGTCTACTTTATACAAAAAAGAGAGTTCTTCGAAAGCCAATTTCCCATTGATGCGGTGTGAGGTCCTTTCTGTACCAAGTATTATTCTTATTCCTGAAGATGCATAGTTAGAAAAGTGATGCTTTGTGAAGTTTCGTTTTTGTTATCGAAAATGTGGATGAGCTTCATTTTGTCATAAGGATCAGAGAGATTTCCGTTGAATATCGTTATGAATCCAAGAATGTAGCGAGGTCGACGTCATGATGGACCTTCACACCAAACAATTGCGCATTCCATGAAGTTCGAAAAAAATTCCTAAAATGACTGTCAAATTAAATTTTAACTTGTCTGTCGGCTATATGAACATCCAAATGTCGGGTGGATTCATTCAGTCGAGTTATAAAGTTCCTCGAATAAAACAAAGTAATAACAGTGTCATGCCCAGTGTTTCATTAGTTAATTGTGATTGATTTTTTCATTATCAGAGTGTATTATTGTATCGTTTTTGTGAAGACTACTGAAAGCACAATAATTAGTCGAATATTCTGATAGAGACGAACCCCATATTGGTGCCAGAAGGAAGGATATAAGTGGCTGATATGGGCAAAATTTTCGGTGAATACGGGCAATACCTCCCATGATGATATGGAGGTCATAATTAAAATGATCAAGCAGCAATTTGCAAAGAAGGTGGCACGACAGGAAGAAGGACAACAAAAGGAGGAGAATTGTCGAGAAAAGGAGTAGGTACCATTGCAGGTATAGTTCTGGATAATTCTAGGAGAACCAAAATGAAGAACGAGAACAAAAGAAAGCATTTCTTGAGCGGATTGTTCAGAAAACCGAGAGACAAATCGTAAGCCAAAAGGAAGATGTTGATGAGATTGGGGTCAATCTCAATACAGCCTGGAGAACGACGGACGGTAATATAACAGAAGAAGTCAGTGCGATACGGTAAACATCAGGGAAATAAGTTTTGGTGGCACGAAAATAGTCGAAGGAAGTCCAGGCAGTGCGAAAAGCAAACGAGAAAACACTGCAGCATTTGAAAGAACTAGAAATGAAAGTTGTTTCATTGGGGATCCAAGACGACCGCGACAGGATTGCCACACAATTCCATGAATACACCGACTTTTGACGGGCAGTTCGAAGCTGAGTAAATGGGAGATGAATGGAATGACTAAGAGAGGATCACTGCACTTATAGTGGTCTTGTGAAGATCCGCTTCAGGAATGTTACAAACCACCCCGAAAGATCAGCAGCGCAAGTATGGAGACCTGTTTGCTGCTCTGGAATCGAAGTATGGCGGCCACCATCAACAACAGCTGTACCGAGTACATAAATCGAGTGGAAGTCTGCAGAAGTTAGGAGCAGATGAACAAAGGCTGATCCAGCTTTCCTACCCTAAGGCCCCAGAATTCATCAATATTTGCAGATATTCATTGTCGCATTGAGAAATATTGAATTACTAAGGACCCTGAGATTAACACACTTCGAAAAATGCAGTGGAGCTCTGGTTCGTTTCTTGGAAGTGGACGCGGCTTTCAACACCACAATGCTGAAGGTAGGAGTGATATCGATCGTTGAGCCACATCAGGTAGAGGCACAAATCGAAAGCATAAAGCAGATGTTTAATTGAATACTAGAAAATTTCTAACCGATGAAAAGCAGCACTAATACCCAATCAAGGGACAACTGCTTCAGCTGTGGCAGAGACATTCTGAAAGAGATTGCAGAAAGAGGGTAACACCACGTTCGTCATCACCTGCTAGGACACTCCCACGTTCTTACTCACTTGCGAGGACAGGATAATCTACAGTCCTCGGATAGGTACAAGAGAAACTTAAATTTTCCAGCATATCAGGGCGCATGTTGCCTGGTGGTAACGAAGCCCCCAGGATTATTCACGACAATAGAATAAGGGGAACTACGGTTGGTTCACCTATCAAAAGAAAAAGTATAGTCATTGTTTGACCGGGATGATTTCGCATTCAGTTATCTGTGGCAGTGTTTATCATTCTCTTGACTAGTCCAAAAACTGCTCGTTGCCTGTGGGCTTCTCAGAGATCGTATTCGTTTTGAAAATCCAGTAAACCATTCCTTGTATGCAATGTGATTTTCATTCCCATTCTCCGAAAACTTCTTATCATACCTAATCGCTTATTCATATGCTTACTTGCGCACTTCAGTCGGAACCAATCCGAAATATACCTTGGAGATCTGAATCATAGAGTCCTGCGAGACTGCTTCTTTCCTCAGGAGTAAACATACTGTTGACGCAACGGTAACCAACTTTTGCATTAGTATTTTTTGCTTTTAGTTTGATGGAAACTACTGAATCATTTTGCCAGTGCTTTTATCTTTGTATTGCCGTTCGAATGCTCATCTGCTGCTCTTTTTAGACTGCTGTGTCAGTGGTGACTTTCTCTGTTTTTTCTTGATTTGCTGCCGCTGCATTCTGTTTTAGCAAAAAAAAATTAAAAAATAATAATAGCGACATGCATATTTATATTATGATTCAACGATACTAATTTATTTGCTATTGCATCAAAAATAAGAACATAAGTTGAATATTACTAAGGAAAATACTGGATAATAATTTAGGTGGAAGATGGTCTCATCGCCCGGTGAAATACCACCATATCGACTTTGTGTGCTGTGAAATGGATCATTCCATGTTTCAGTGTTCGGTCGATACTTTCCGGTCTCCCTCTTTCCTTTTCCCCAATTCCTCCTTTATTTTCAGGTGCATCCTTATAGTAATAATGATGAAGTCTCCTAGAGTAAAACACTCCGGAAGTAAAATACCTCTCCATTCGATTTCCGGGCGAGAGGTACTGAGGGGACCTCAACATTAAAGATTAATTTTGCAACATCCGTGGACTCAACAAGAACATCAATGACGTCCACCATCACCTACAGACGAAAAACCGGATATTCTGGCTCTAACAGAAACACAAGTAAACTCGTCCACCAACAAGGTCCATATGCTTTGTCCTGTTACGAACTCCATTCCGATTCAGGTTCAAAGGTGGAGTCTGCCTTTACGCTAAGGCTAAGCTTCATGCCAGCGTGAAGAGAGTTTGGAACCGAAAGACTTTGATGTGATGTGGTTTAAGCTATCTGATACCAAAGTGACTAAGTTCCTCTGCTGCCTTTACCTATCACCCAATGAACCTTCATATAAACAACCTCTTTGAGTTTTATCACTCAAACTGACTACATTCAGGAGAACCATCCAACAGCTGAAACCATAATCATGGGGACTTTAATGTACATAACGCTGCCTGGCTCAAATTCTCTAACAAAACAGATGATGCAGGTCGTCTAGCCGAGGCCTTCGCCATCACTCATGGTCTAGAACAACTGGTCGAGCTACCAACCCGCATCCCCTGATGTCAACAACCAGTCTGCCAATACACTAGATCTTTCCTCACCACCAATCCTGACCCGTATAGAATAGGAGTTTGTGCCCCACTTGGAAACTCTGATCACACCCTCATCTCCACAACATGCTCTTTCCATTTACCATCGAGCAGCACAATACCACCCCGTCTCATGTGGCATTACAATTGGCCGACTGGGAAGGTCTTCGTATGTTTTTCTCAGCGTTTCCATGGAAGAGAGTTTGTTTCTCTTCAGTAGATCCAACACGATGTGCTGAGACAATTTCTGAAATCATCATGTTGGGGATGCAAACTTACATACCGAATACCGAAAGAAGAACATCATCCGATAAGACCTGGTTTAACAGAAACTGCTCTAGAGCTGTGGCTTCCAAACAGGCAGCATACCATCGATGGCAAAAAAACCGGGACCTGAGACCAGAGCAGCTATGTTGAGGCTAGAGGCATATGCAAAGAGACAATAGAATGTTCAAAGATGCCATAATGCCAAAAATAAGATCAAAACTTGTTGAATGTCCCAATGGATCCCGTTCATTTTGGTCTTTGCCAAAGCTGTGGGAAGAAACTTCACTTCCAGCTGTTTTCCTCCCCAACCAAAGAAGATGGAACACTAGCAACGACTGCCCAGGAAAAGCAAATATCTTTGCGCACCTATTTGCTGAAATTCCACTCTGGATTCTTCGGAAAACAACCCCGAAAATTACACCTATTGACAGTCACATGCCACGAGATCACCTTTCGCCAACGTACTATCAGAAAGATTTTGCTGGGTCTCAACACCAACAAAGCCTGTGGATCTGACGGAATCCCGCCGATTGTTCTCAAGAAATGTGCCCCCGAACTAACACCTGTTCTTGCAAGTTGTCCAACCACTCTTACAATTTGGGAGTATTTCCGTCCAATTGGAAAATTGCAAGAGTACAGCCAGTCCCTAAAAAGGCAAAAAGACCCTACCTAGCAATTACAGACCTATCGCACTGCTATCTATTATTTCAAAGGTCATGGAAAAGCCATCAACATCGAGCTCAATGAAATATCTGGAAGACTGGAATTATCAATGATAGACAATATGGCTTCCGCCATCAGAGATCAACTGGTGACCTGCTCGCATACCGTCTCTCACATATATGGCAGCTATCCATTGAAAAGTATGGAGAAACTTTAGCTGTGGCATTAGATATCTCCAAGGCGTTCGATCGAGTTTGGCACCAGGGACTCCCCGCCAAGCTTCCATCTTATGGCTTGCCTCCTCAGCTGTGTTCTCTGCTTGCTAGTTTTCCTCAAACAGGCTCTCCATGTAGTGGTCGATGGAGTTTCATCTGACACTCTACTCATAAATGCTGGTGTTCCGCAAGGATCCATTCTAGCACCAACACTATTTTTACTTCACATCAACGACCTGTTGAAAGCAACTTCATGTCCCGTACACAGCTTTGCGATGATAGTACCCTCCATACCACTTTCTCTTCCAGGGCCCCTATATCAGCCCGTGAAACCAGAAATGAACGAGGAAGAAATGTTAACAATATAAATATGGACTTAGCAACAATTTCGAATGGGGATCCAACAACTTGGTAGAATTCAATGCAAACAAAACACAAGCTTTGTCTTTTCTCTAGAAAGCCGATCCACTGTGCCTAACATAACTTTGTCAGAGTAACCATACCACTGAAGTCATCCATATCGATGCTTGGTATTACTATCAGCAATAACCTTCCTGGGAAAATTACGTGAGGTCCATTGCCAAAGTGCATCCCAAAACTTGGTTTTTGTTCCGTGCCAAGAGCTTTTTCCCACCTCCAGTCAGCTGCTTATGATCTATAAGGCAAGATCCGACCTGTCCTGAATACTGTTCCCATATTTGGAGTGCGGCACCTAAACATATCCTGAAGCTATTGGATTCTGTCCAAAAGGGCAATTCGTCTCGTCGGTGATGCCTCGCTTACAAACTCGCTCACTTGTCTGGAACACCGTAGAAATGTTGGCGATTTGTCCTATTTTATAGATATTTTCATGGGCGATGCTCTTCTGAAATATCAACAATCGTTCCTCCTTTGGCAGTCTCTTCGAAAATAACCCGTAAAGTTCAGTCTTCACAACCCTACGTGGTCACTTTGGAGACATGCAGAACATCAATTTCCAAAGACTCATTCATCCAACGAACTGCGAGGTTTGGAACTCATTGCCTAGGGAGGTGTTCCCGAGGCATACAATCTCCAGAAATTTAAGAAGAACACCAACTCCTACCTTCTTTCCCTTGGTTCCCACGATGTTCTCTGAACATTACAGGATATCCCTTTACGTGGGAACCGGAAACATATAAAAAAAAAAAAAAAAAAACGGGGACAATAGTAATATGGTACTTTTGATTCCAACCACATTTTTGTTGTTGCATATGTCAGTACGTGAAAACTAGAAGAGCTGAACAGAAATAATTCATTATATGCTACAGACACTCTAATTACAAATAACTGAGCAAATAGTCACATTGATGTCATCATTTCAATACTACGTAAATACTTAATGGATAGAAAAAAACTCACTTTTGGTCCGTAAAATCACGAATCCCCCTCTAACATAACCTAACAGCATGGTGCGGGCGCGGCGACTGATCACAAGCACGGGTAGCATCGCAAGATGGCATTAAACCTCGTGTGCGTCGTTTCGGTCATTAGTCATTGGACAATTTCGAACCGTCGTTACTTTTGTACCCGGTCTCCGCTTCAGCGTTCTCACTCAAAATCATAACTGAAAAAGTTTTCACAAATCTTGACTAACTTACAGAAGAAAAACTATTTCCTTAGGTAAAAACAACATCAATATTGCATTCAAAACGGATAATGAGACGCGATTGGAATATCCCATGAGTAGATAATGATGAGGGTAGCCCCAAACAGGTCGACAAATGAAAGTTTTTTGGAAACAATGTCGTTCAAATTAGTAGAAATTATGAAAAGAATTGGATATGACTATTTAAATTAGAGATCTTCCAGACTGAACTGCTAATTGGGACAGCTAATGAGATGAGTCGATATACACTGTGAAATTTCTTTCATTTAGCGATGTTGGGAAATGAATACGTATACGATGTCGAGACCGGTTTAAACATCATCGTCGAAGTGACGATTAAAATCAGGAAGATGATCTCAACCACTGATAAGATTTTAGCCAAATATAAGTTGTGAAGTGGGGATGTCCGTGAGAAATTAGGAATTGTGGATAATGGACATATTTAAATTAAGAAAAGTATCTCAGAGACTGAACTGATAACTTGCCGGACTATCTTCATTGAGTATGAAGGTATGAATGTACACTCGTGAACACTTTACTTCCTTCAATTTAATGCGATGTTGGGAAAATGAAATAGAAAAATCAAACGTACTTATCAGTGGTCGTCGAGACCCGGTACCTGATAAGTACGTTTGATTTTTCTGATAAGTACGTTTGATTTTTCTATTTCATTTTCCCAACATCGCATTAAATTGAAGGAAGTAAAGTGTTCACGAGTGTGTGTCGATTTCGTATAGCCTTCATAGCTCAATTGGTAGAGCATAGGTCCGGCAAGCTTAGGGTTGCGAGTTCGAGTCTCGCTGGAAAATGCTTTTCTTCTTCAATTTAAATATGTCCATTATGCCACAATCTCCTTTTTCATAATTTCTCACGGACAACAATTCCCACTTCACAACTTATATTTGGCTAAAATCTTATCAGTGGTTGGAGATCATCTTCCTGATCTTCTACTGAAATCGTCACTTCGACGATGATGTTTGGTGAATAGGTACCGGTCTGACGGCCACTGATAAGTACGTTTGATTTTTCTATTTCATTTTCCCAACATCGCATTAAATTGAAGGAAGTAAAGTGTTCACGAGTGTGTGTCGATTTCGTATAGCCTTCATAGCTCAATTGGTAGAGCATAGGTCCGGCAAGCTTAGGGTTGCGAGTTCGAGTCTCGCTGGAGGATGCTTTTTTCTTTAATTTAAATATGTCCATTATGCCACAATTTCCTATTTCATAATTTCTCACGGACAACAATTCCCCACTCCACAGTAGAAATATATTTGAAAGTTATCTTCAAGCGTGGAGTTGGTCGAATCATTCGATCATTGAAATTGTGATCCTTAAGAATAGCATTCAATTAGCGTGATGATTTGGTATAGTTAATGGAGTGGTGAGAACAAAATGTTGGAAAATTCATTATTGAGTTCTCCAGATTCATAACGGTTTTAGGTAGTATTGATGCCTCTTCAAATCAATGAATCTGAAAATTCTAGAGAATATAAATCAACAAGTGATACTTGTTTTGTTTGTTTCAACATACGCCAAACGGACAGAACATTCCATATAGGAATATCAGAAAATGGGAACGGTTTCGTCAATGGTATAACAAATTCAACTTCTGCGACTAATCTTTTGACTGAAAAACATTGTTTTGCTAATGAGCTTGAGAGATAAGATATAAATAAAGTGTTTTTATTTCAAATCACACATTTTAGTTAGGATTATGAGTCGGTAATAATCTATAGTCAATAAGCCGTTCGTTACAGCTGAGTTTGACTGTACTCAATTGAGTTTCTATCAAAATATTCAAGTGCTAGTGTATTAAAAATGTAACGAAAACGAAATAGTGACTGAAACCGAAATAAACCAACTAACGAGCAAATTAACCAAATACTGTTGTACCAAGCTATACGCTGTTATAACTTTCTCACAATATGGCGTCTGGTTGTCGCTATTTTAAATTTTGTCACATTATGGCGTCTGGTTGTCGCCATATTGAATTTTGATTATTACTCTCATGTCTTTATTCACAATATGGCGTCTGGTTGTCGTCATATTGAATTTCGTCACAATATGGCGACTGGTTGTCGCCATATTGAATTTTATAATTACTGTCATTTCTATATCCACAATGTGGCGTCTGGTTGTCGCCATATTGAATTTTGATTACTGTCATGCCTTAAGTGACACTCCAAAGATCAAGAATGTTGTTATTCCAACTCATCAGGCAAGAACAGGGGGGAACTATAGAATACAGACATTCACAAAGTTAAAATGGTTGAATGTATGAAATTGTGACAAGCGGTGTTAAACATAAAATTTCGAAAATGAATAAAAATCAAACAACCGCCAGAGTTTTTCAATATGTCAAACTCAAATTAACACAGAACAGAGGAATTTTGGAACACAAATAGATGAGACGAAGAATGAGGAGAAGAGAAATGGTATGTTCTACGGTTCAGCTTGAAGGGCACAGAAATTAGCCAACTGTCAATTCCTGAAGTAACCTAGAATTGATTCAATGTATAAACCCCACTTCAATCATCTATGAAGTGGAATGACATATCTGTTCAGATTCTCTTTTATATTCAGACAGAGATTGTTGTTGAGTAATTCATTTTAATATATATATATATATATATATATATATATGTGGTGGATTAGTGACTGGCATATTGTATACAAGCTGATTCTATTTGGGGTTGCAGTCAGGTATAGGGCTGATTAGGAAAACTCTTTGGTATCCGTCAAGCTTTCGGCAATCTTTATTGCCTTCCTCAGGACGACCACAATTGTATGGATTACATTATGATATTATATATTATTTGTCTGCTCACTAACGTGAGATTGATGTTAAATTAGCACATTAAATTACCAGAAATTCATGAAAAATGAAATAAATTTTGACAATGACAACTTCTTTCTTGATCAATTCAAAATCAAGGCGGAAAATTTTGATCACAGGGCGATATATCTTTTCTGCTATTCATTTCTAGCAAATAAGTATAGATTTGGGTGAGATTGTTCAAATCAGTTCTTTCATTCATTGATTTCTTATCATTTTTTATTTATTTCTAGAGACGGTTTGCATAAAAAATGATAAGGAATCAATGAATAAAAGAACTGATTTGAACAATCTTACGCAAATTCATATACTCATTTGCTAGAAATGAACAGCAGAGAAGATATATCTGTTCAGATTTTCTTTTATATTCAGACAGAGACTGTTGTTGAGTAATTCATTATATATATATATATATATATATATATATATATATATATTATAATATATATATATATATATATATATATATATATATATATATATATATATATATATATATATATATATTAAAAAAATAAATATATTTAAATATATATATATATATATATATATATATATGTTATGAAAGACCAGAAAATTATTTTTAAAATAAAAAAGAAATAATTTAATAAAAACCCACAAAAATAATAATTACCAATAGTTTTAATATATTTTGAGATGATATTTCTTTTATGAAGCCTCTGTATAATATTGATAGATAAAAATATACAAATACTATAATGCAATCAGTTTCACACATTGTCAAGATCATTACAACCTATAATTGTTCAAAAGATAACAAAAAGTCTAGATTTACAAAATCATCCTGGATAAAATGTGAACAACAAAATTATCAGCTTGAAACATACAGTATATGAAATTGTATCTAACTAAAAATAGCCAATGGGAGAACAACAAACTTCTTGATGACAATAGCCAATCAGGGAACAGTATGGTCAGATGTAAGATTTGAAATAGTGAAAAAATAAGAACGGTGAAGTGTCAGAGACAATAATCATTAAATATTGTACATAGTTTTCAAGAAAAGAAAAATATTTTAGTTTATAAGTTTTGACAAATAACCCCAAAGAGTGATAATGTGACAACAAAGTGCGCGAATTTGAAAATTCAAATGATATGGAAAAAGAAGAAATGGTATCCAGGTGATAGAAAACAAAGCCACGAGGGAGATTGAAATTTTTTTTGAAAAGAACGCCACGTTCGTACTCTAGAAAAATACAAATTCAAGAACTTCATCAATATAAGGTAGTTTCTCTATTAGAACCCAACCAACTCAACTTCAAGAGAATTTTAATAAAAATTAATAGCAGCAAACAACATTACCTTTTTATGTGCTCCACATAAACCTATTTCAAAGCTGATTTCTGGATTTGTATGGTTCCTTTTTGGTATTGGAGAACCTGAGAGCAGTAGATCGAAGGAGGATTCAATTTCCTGGTGTGTATTGTAACAGCGACAGTTCCAGCGTCAGGTATAACCTTTTCTAGTGCACATTACAAACTGAATAACTTCACAATTAACTCGTATCATATCAGAAGAACTCTATTTCATTTTGATAATGAACTATTAAGGAATTTTTCAACCTTCAAAGTAAAAGTGAGGTTGTGTATACTTCATTCATCACCGTTTCTCATGATTGTCTTCGAAAATTTGTAGAACTATCATAGCATAAGTTATCTATCGTAGGCCAGGTAAATATAAGTTTTCCTGAATAAAGGAAATAATTGTTTTTCGATACTTTTTGTTTGTTTTCCACAATGATCTGCAATTGTACTGATAAACATTGAATAGATTGAATTTGACATCAAGCAGTGGCTCTATTGCCTGAACCGGCTATCTGGGACGAAAGGCGTACCAACTGAGTTTAGTCGTGGTAAGAAAAGTGATAACAATTGGCAGCAACGTGCCAAGAAAACAGTGACGTTAGCTAGCAATTATTATTACATTGCAATGTATTATACAGGGTGAAAATAATAGTTATCTATCATATCAATTGTAACCCAAGAAGGACAAGAAAATAATCAATTAATTAATTTTGCAATTCTCATTTTATAACTATATATATATATATATATATATATATATATATATATATATATATGAGGTGGATTAGTGACTGGCATACTGTATACAAGCTGATTCTATTTGGGGTTGCAGTCAGGTATAGGGCTGATTAGGAAAACTCTTTGGTATCCGTCAAGCTTTCGGCAATCTTCATTGCCTTCCTCAGGACGACTACAATTGTATGGATCACATTATGATATTATATATTATTTGTCTACTCACTTACGTGAGATTGATGTAAAATAAGCACATTAAATTAACAGAAATTCATGAAAAATTAAATAAATTCTGACAATGACAACTTCTTTTTTAATCAATTCAAAATCAAGGCGGAAAATTTTGATCACAGGGCGATATATCTTTTCTGCTATTCATTTCTAGCAAATAAGTATAGATTTGCGAAAGATTGTTCAAATAAGTTCTTTTATTCATTGATTTCTTATCATTTTTTATTTATTTCTAGAGATGGTTCACATAAGAAATGATAGGGAATCAATGAATAAAAGAACTGATTTATATTGGTGAGGGTGATTCGAAGAGCTGTGAATGACATTATCAGTCTGTGTTGCTTTTCTTTAGATACCGAACGGGTAATTGCTATTATTTTCACAAGGTTTTATTTAACTTGCAATGTTTGTATGTTCGGGTCAAATCTTGCAAGTGAATTTTGACCAACTTCTAGTCGTCTGATTGATTTGAAATTCAGCCGGTATATATAATTCCGTTGACAATGCATTATGAAATATTTGTTAGAGAAAAAAACGATAAGGCGGCTCCAAGTTGGTGGACGAGATTTGTAATTATGGTCCGATTTGTTTCAAAATTGGTTTGTGGGGGTTTTTGGGGTCATAGATCATCAATTCGTAAACTCAGGATGGCGGACGAGTTTTGTGATCATGGTCCGATTCGAATCAAAATTGGTATGTCGGAGTTTTCGGGGTGGAAGTTATGACTTGTTTGTCAAAATTTGTAAATTCAAGATGGCGGCTCCTAGATGGCAACGAGTTTTGTGATTATCGTCCGATTCGAATCGAAATTGATATGTAGGGGTTTTCGGGGACGGATATTATTGATTTTTGTCAAAATTCGTGAATTCGAAATGGCGGCTCCAAGATGGCGAATGAGTTTTGTGATTATGGTCCGATTAGAATCAAAATTGGTATGTAGGGGTTCTCGGGGTTCTCGGGGTCGGACATTATGAGTAATGTCACTATTGGGTAAACAATCACAGTCGGATAAATATCATAGTTGGTTTAGGGTATCACAGGAACAACAGTTCCTTATTGGTTCAGTAGTCTCGTCTTTCAGCTCGAAAAGGAACAGAATTTGAGAGTATGAATGTAACAAATAGTAATAACTAAAAAAGTCATTTCAGAAAAAAATTAAATAGTTTCGTAGAAAAAAGAACCGGCTGACTAAGCCATATGTGAACAATGAAATACTGCAAGTATATAGAGCTATTTGAAAAAAAAATATACAGAATTATTCCATAAAATCTTGGAAAAAAGATCTTTTGCTTTGGATTAACCATTTTTTCACTTTATTTTTTAATGGGGCTATGTATTCAACGGTTTTCTGTCCTACAGTTTCTTCTCAACGAGGTATTTCCAGGAGTTCCACTCGGTTCCTAGTATCATGGGGGTGAATGACTGGTTCCCGGTGGATATTTCTTTTTTTTATAGCATTCATTATGCTCAGACAAAACATTTGGCGAATCTCCAATACAGCAACTTCCTTGTATACACTATTACAAGAGTAAATTTTGCCCTTATTGAGTATAATTTTCGGTATCCATTTTATAATGACATGAAGGTTTGTAAGGCAACAGTCATTAACTCCTTCCCACCCTATTATACCATATGACTTTTTCGATTGTACAAGTGTGTAGTACAGCGTTTTTGAATGCCTTATATCCGGAAAGTTTCACAAATATTTGAATTCGGAAAGGGTACCTCTTAACTTCCTAAACGT
This sequence comes from Gonioctena quinquepunctata, assembly GCA_018342105.1. Lineage (NCBI taxonomy): Eukaryota > Metazoa > Arthropoda > Insecta > Coleoptera > Chrysomelidae > Gonioctena > Gonioctena quinquepunctata. The sequence goes on from JAFIRS010001713.1 coordinate 181,852, forward strand.
TTTTTTCGTCTGCAAATCTGAGTGTAAATGGCTATCCATAATGATTCCTCAATACTTGATGGATTGACTTTCAGGAATACAATATGCGTCGCCAAAATTCAGAGGTCCCATATTTGGCAATCCATTGGTGTACGAAGCGAAGGGTGGGTATCTGGTTTTATCAAAATCAATTGTGAGCTTGTTGTGAGAGAACCTTCTCTTGATTTTCGAAAAGTCGTCTTCAGCTGATGCTTCAATTGCTGCCAGTTAGAGCTTCTATATAGAATTGCAATATCGTCAGCAAAGCTCAATATTTTTTTCTCTGTTTGAAGAAGCAAGAGTTTATTCAGATAAATAGTGAAGAGAATTGGTCCCTAGTATGGTTCCCTGGAAAACTCCAAATGTCACTACTTCGGGTTTGCTCAGAGTATTGTCGATACTAACTCTCTGTTCACGATCACTCAAATAACTTTTGAATGAGTCATTTGTTCTTCCCCGTATTCCACAATTTTCCTATTTTTTCAAGAGATAACAATGGCTTACCGTATCAAATGCTTTGGAGAGATCGACAAAGATGCACATTATTGAAATATTTTTATATATGACTTCATATATATATATATATATATATATATATATATATATATATATATATAAAAATTTAAGGCTTGTATTGCATCTTCTGTCGAATTTTCCTCTCGAAATCCATATTGCTGATCGGCAATTTTTATATCTTTCTTATACACTTTATGTAAATTTTTATATCTGACTTGTCCGATAGCCTCACAGCTCTATGGATTGAATAAAAATTGAATTGAATTGAATTGAATTGAATTAGTTTGTATTTCTTCGTGAATTTCACTAGTCGTTTTTGTAATATTTTCTCGATAACTTTTGCAATATTCGAAACCAGTGTTATAGGTCTATAGTTGATCCGTTTTTATATAAGTGTTTGATTATACCTATTTTGAATATTTTCGGAAAGTATCCTGTCTCGGAGCATTCGTGAGTGAGGAATGTAAGTGGATTTTTAATTTGCTTTGAAATTATTTCAAGTGTTTCTGAGTGAATTCCGTCATAGCCTGGGGATTCTTTAGGTTTTAAATCCATTCTGACTCGTCAGTATCAAAAAGACACCTTAAATTTAGAGGTTTTTTCTCCTCAATGTTGTGATCTCTGGGATTTTTCTAGCATACATTGCACCAAGTGAAGAATAATATTCATTGAAGGAGTTACAGATTTCCATATGGTTATTTGTGGTTGTGCCGTTATTCAGCATAATAGTTTTTATTTCTGATGCATGTTTTGATTTATCACATATTCCATTATCATATACCCAGAGTGCTTTGGAGTTATTTATATTGCCATCAATGATTTTTTCCGAGTATTATTTTTGCTGAAATCAATAAGTGAATTATATCGGGTTCTCAGATTCATGTTGTTGGGCTGTTCCATCAAATCTAAATACTTCTGATTCTTTTCGTTAAGTAGTTCCACTAGTTGAGGTGTAATCCATTTTTTTTTATGGTTTTTATTCTTTAGTTTTAATGTGACAGTATTTTTTTCTATCGAATGAGTCAGTTTATTCGTGAAAATATCAGCCATCATATCAACATTTTCAGTTTCATACATGTTGTTCCAGGTTTCGTATTCTATGTCCTTTTTCAATTTTTCATAATTACTGTATTTTTTATTTATGTTTCTTTCACCGAATTTAATGAACAAATTGACTCCTTACAGCCCTAAAAATGTTTTATCAATATTTTATTTCAAAATAACCCCATTCTCCCGAGGACCGTGCCGATCATGTTCTGCGGTGTCCCACAGCTGATTTTTTCACCACCTACTCTACTTATTTAACATAAAAAATCGTGATTGTTGAGTTTGTATCACCTCCTATTGAAGAAGGTATTGTATAGCGAAAATTGTCGTGGTTTTGTGAACCCAGTGTGGTGAAAATTATTCGAGAAGTGTCTTTTATTACGAGTTTTTATTTAACTTGCTTCGTTCGTAGATCATTCTGTCTTTTGGAGCACTTGCCGACATCCGATTGACCTGAAATTCGGCAGTTGTTCATAATTCAAAATACAAAATGGCGGCTCCAAGATGGCAGACGAGTTTTGTGATTATGGTACGAATCAATTCAAAATTGGCATGTGATGGTTTCGGGATCGGAGATTCTGAATTTTTTGTCAAACTTTATAATCTCAAGATGGCGGCTCCAAAATGGTGGAGGAGTTTTGTGATTATGGTACGATTCTATTCGAAATTTGAATGTAGGGGTTTTCGGACATGGAGATAATGAATTTATTGTAAAAATTCATGAAATTGAAGTGGCGGCCCATGGTATGCTCGTCATAAAAAAAATGGCGCTCCAAGATGGCGGACAAGATTTAGGTTTATGGTCCAATTCGATTCAAAATTGGTGACTGGAGGTTTTCAAAGTCGAAAATTAGGATTTTTTTCATCAAAATTCATATAATCAAGATGACGGCTCCAAGATGGCAGATGATCTCTGTGTTTATGAGCCGATTCTATTCTGAATTGCGGACGAGTTTTGTGATTATGGCCCGATTCAAAATTCATATGTCGTGGTTTTTGTGGTCGGAGATCATGAATTTAGTCGACAATCATTGATTTTACAAGCTTTTATTTAGTGTCACCTGTCTCGGTGCCTGTATGTCTGGGTGTCTGTCTGTAATCAAATCTTTCAAGTTAAATCTGACCCACTTCATCTGATTGATTTGAGATTTGGCAGGTGTACATAATTCCGGTGACAATGCATTATGGAATTTTTGTTGAGAAAAAAAAAACAAAATGCATACTCCAATATAGAGGACAATTTTTGTGATTATGGTTCGATTGTTTTTGAAATTGGTACCTGGGGTTTTCGGGGTCGGAGATTATGAAATTCAAAAATAAATCAGATGGAAATTACTCAACTAGTTATTTTACATCATAACTACTGAAAAATGAGGAATAAATAAATAAAATGAAATAAATAAAAACAGAACTAAAAAGTTGAGAATAAAAATTATAAAAAAAAATTAAAGACAGGCTTTTATTTATACAAATGCATTGAAAAGGAAAAAATCATTTCTTCCGTTGATTGATCTAGGTTAGTCTGTGAGTAACAGATTCGAAAACTTGCCGCGGACACAAAATGGGTAATCTTACGCGGCATGATTTTGAATCTGTTACTCACAGAATATCCTAGATCAAACAATGGAAGAAATTATTTTTTACTTTTTAGTGCCTATGTATAAATGAAAGCTTGTCTTCAAAATGTTTTTTAATTATTTTTATTTAGTTAAAATTCATAAATTGAAGATGGCAATTCCAAGATGGCGAATGAGTTGATCTTTAGATGGTCTCCTCATTGAAGGACTAGATAGCTGGGAACTTACAGGATAAAAGCCTCATAATAATGATGCTTTGACAAAAATGCATAGATTAAGGCGTACTCAAGTACTAAAAAGCACAAAATAAAATAATTAATAAAAAAAACTTTTTTGAGACAAGCTTTTATTCAAATGCACTGAAAAGTAAAGAATGATTGCTTCGGATGTGTGACGTAGGTTATTCCATTAGTTGTAGATTCAAAAGCTGGTCGCTTCTGTATTCAAACTGAAAACTTTGCGCGACAAATTTTTGAATCAGTAACTCACGTACGTTATAACCCACGTCAAAAATCCGAAGCAATTATTTTTTACTTTTTAGTGCATTTGAATAAAAGCTTGTCTTTGAAAAAGTTTTTTATTAATTATTTCATTTACTTCAATATCTTCATAATAAAAGTGTTTTTAGCCTACAGGCATTTTTCATGAGACTATAGCAGTATCCTCCACAACTTGTGTGGTTTGAACATTATGGAAACCTGTCTATGTTGCGGGAAAATATATTATTATTTTTATCATTGATCATCGCTATTATAGTTATTATTATTATCGATATAAACCACATAGACCAACATCTTATTGGTTTCAAGACTAAGCATCTAGTTGTCGGGTCATAGACATAGATTGTTGACATTTCGTTTCCCATTATTCATTCCAATCCTGTGCAAGAGACGGCCTTGCCGTTCTTGCCACGCCTGTCTACATTCGAAAATAATCGAATCAGTGCCTAGGAATAGGAAATCGCGACACAATAGAAAGTTCGCATTTGTGGGTGAGTAAAAGAGAAGGACGAATACCGGAATACCTTGTTGCTCGATGGAATATAAAGTTATTGCTTTTTTATTCAGATTACATGCAGTTATCCGTTTCGGTAGAAAGTTTGTCGGGATTTTGATGTAGATTGATTTTATTAACGGTACAAGAACATCGGCGTGGCATGGTGATGAAAGTAAATGACATTTCCTGGAGTCCTCTGAGAGCTCTCGGTCATGAAGGACGATTCAATGAATTATCGATTCCTTAAAGTGGAATGAATAATGCATTATTTCACACGAAGGATCGACGAAAAGCTGTTAATTATTAATGGAGGAGTTTCATAATTTCCTACAGATTGGAATGGAATGGGACGTTTCTTAGTATTTTTGGCATTTTACTATAGTAGGTGGGACTCCACACTCGACGCGATCGCTGGAAGTCGAATGGCACAGTTTTTTGAAAATTTGTCTACTTCGATATATGTATATCGATTAAGGCTTCTGGTGAAAATTATTTTAATGAAGAGATCTGACATCAAAGTTGTGTTCATTGTTTTAATGGAATTTCATTAAATTAAGTAAGTCGAGGAAAAATTATAGGATTTTATATAAAGTATTATGTATTCAATTCTAACCGTCCTTGAATTATTATTTTTGGAAATGTTGGTTTCAATAAGAAACAATATAACATCGAAGATGATTGAGAATAACTACAGAAATGTAATCATGAATAGAAAATGTTTTGGACAGTACCAATGTCCAAAAATTATTTTACTCAACCAGCGATAACAGTGTTATTTCAAATATTGTGATACTATATTTTTTTGGTTTCATGGGTTAGCAATCAAATTATATGCCGAGTAGTTAACGTCCAAAGATTTCGAGATATGGGCGTTTTTTTTTACTTGATTACATTTCAATTTTATTTTATTCCAGATGGCTTTGATCCATATTGTTGATAGGATTGATATTGATGTGTTATACATTGTTGATATAATCATTAAGAGAAAATCTGCATCAATCATAATCTGTTAATGGTACCGTCATACGACTAAAGAGTTTTATTTTCATTTTAGTGACAATTGTGAAATTATCGGCTATTCAAACTCCCATAAAGAACCATGGTTCTATAATCCGTGATCCCATTGTCAGAGACAACACATTAATTTTGATCAATTTGATTTTATATCAGTTTGAATTATCTCAATATCCATTTTAATTTTGGTGCACACAGTAGAGAACAAACAACTCAGATATATGTGACTTCTCCCAATTTTATTGGACAAATATATTGCGGAATAAATTCCGTTTCTTGAAGTTTTGCATGGTATACTTTCCAACCAGTGACCAAGAGAACGGCGGGTAGCTTTTCATCTAAGCCACGACATTTTTTGGCAACCGTGACAGGGTTAAGTTTTCGGGAGTGTCACGGACATTTCAGGTTTATTATAGAATTTTTTCATAGTGATTTCGATTCCGGAGGTTTCAAATATAAATCACCCAAAGTTTGTCATTTTGTGCGATCGCGACATGGAACAAACTGAAAAGCATAGGTCCATCTTTCGTTTCGCCTTCACCAAGAAGACAAATGAGTTATATTTACTAATTTCATCCTAAGTCAAGGACATGCAGCAGACTCAGATAGCTTGGAAAATGTTGCAGTAGAAATAAGATTCTCTGAATGTTAGTGATGTTAATGAGGCCCTCCTATCGCAAGATGCGAGCGAGGAGGATTTGAAATTCGAATCTAGCGATCTGTATGGAGTAAGATATATTACATTGGAATAACGTTTCAGCAAGGAAGGTCAATTCAGAAAAATGAACGAGAATCCTGACATTGATAAAATTGAATATTTCATTCAATCCACAGTTCCTTGTAGTAGTACAAAACAATCAGTGGAATCATCCTGCTACGAATAAAAATTATAAAAAAATATTCGCAGCCTCAAAGCTGTTGTTTCCATCGATTGAATCTCATTTTCCATGAAATTAACTGAGAGTATGGCATGTATCAAAAGAGTTTTCAAGTCACCCTGGAAGTGGTGATGAAGCGGTTATCGTTTCCGGAGATTTCACGGTAGACTTTCATTTGAAGAGTTTTGCATCATTTGGAAAAATAAATTGAAATAGAACAGCGAATTTCTTAGCATCTGGAGGGTTTGACCTTAGTTCCAATGGGATTATTCGAATGATCATCACAAAATGTATCCATACAGTGAGGTGTTTGAATTTATTTTCTCTAGTGATCTTATGATGGAGTCATGTGAACTGTTATCGAAAGCACCCTCTATATCTATTGATGCACATAGAGCCATTTCTTTGGCCAAGTATGTTTTCTCAATGCTTTCAACTGAGCATTGTAGAGCATTAATCGTTGATTTATCTGCTTGTTAGGCGAACTGTTTTTTGTGAAGCGGTGTGTCCAAGGGGATTTCACTTCTTATACAGGGTGGCTTCTTTTTTATTGGTAACTCTCAAACCATACTAATTTGAAGGTCAGTTGAATGGGAAGTACCTTGAAGCATCATCTAGTGGTGGAAACTAATCGAAACTAGCAGGGCCGGTTCTTGAGATATGACACAAAACCCAAATTCGATCATTTCGGTCTTTTGGTTATGCTTCATTTATTTTCAGAACCACCCAAAAATACTTCAGAAATGTTTTATTCGATAATAAATTCGCTTTGATTTGACGTCTTCAGATTTTACATCCAACGTTCCGTATTCTCCGGACCACCAGCAACTTATTTTTTTTTAATATGGATCTGGATATTTTATGACATTTTTGGAAATCTCTTTTGATCTTGAATCCAGCAGTGTATCAAACAATGCCATTCAGAGACGGTTGTCAGGTAATATGGACCGTTATCCAAATTTTATTGATACGGATCTGCATTGAATTTATAGTCAGTGTTCATTTTTATAAAGTGTACAATACTTCGAACATAAAGTGAATAATTCAAAAAAATAAGGATCAATAATTATTCGACTATTTGAAAAAAAAAAGTTTTGATACGATAAATAATTAGCTGATCAACAATAAGTGAACGAAAAATAACTTTCAATTGCTCAAAACTCCTACCACTTTGTTCAATGATTCAATCGTGAAATTCAAACTGCTTTCCTTTTACTATCCTATCATTCCAAACGGGGTTTCAAAGCAAGTTCACATATCTTTCAAATAATTTCGGGGTTTCTTCATTTATTTATATTTAATACTGGCACATCAATTGGAATGATTTCAAACTAGAATCAACCTACCCTACTATTCTCTATTATTCAGAAGTTCTCCGTATGTTTCCTAGTACCTAATCCAACTTCAATACGGTGAGATAAACTGCGGAAGAAAAACGAGGTATGTAGATACGAATCGTACATCAAAATGGACAGGGAGAGCAAAACAAAGCTACGAGGACTTATATCCCGACAGAAGGCAACCAAATATGAAAAAATGTCAGCGATTGTCTACAACTCTTCTCGAACATAATAAACCTAGAGTTCCGTATCTTCAAAGAAAGGAGCCAATCAATCATACCAATGTTACAGCTCAAAATCGAATGAATTCAGGAATTTGGTGGAGGAATATTGCGGGTAAAAGTAATCTATCAAAAAATGCTATTAATAAAATAATCGAAAGAGACGGTACCGTGATTACAAATACCAAGCAGCACAAAAATAATATCGTAATGATCCTGAGAGGAAATGGCGATTTTGTAATTGGTTCCAATAGAAGGTAGGAAGTAATAACAAATTTGGACACAATATCATTTGGGGAGATGAAACAATATTTACAATTTCTGGTTCAAGCGAAGAAACGAACATTTTTATGCCACGGAAAATCCCCACTTAATCCAAGAAGTGAGACATCAGGAACGTTTCTCTTTGAATATGTGGTGCGGTTTGTCAGATAATAAATAACTGGCCTATTTTGATGACGGAAACCTGACGGCAGCAAAATATTCAGATATACTGCAGGACATGTTGGGCGATCCTCTTATGGTGTATCGTTTTAACGAAATCTGGTACCACAGGATGGATGTGGTCCACACAATTGAAGAATGGTCACAGATTATTTGAATCAGACTTTTCCCAATTCAAGAGGTCCAGTGCGTGGCCTGCGAGATCTCCAAATCTGAATCCATTAGGTTTCTATGTATGGGAATTTCTCAGAAATGAAGTGTATAAGTAGATAAGCTATGCCGATTCTGGCTCACCCTCAGGTGAGCTAGAATCGGCATAGCTCCACATGCTCTCCGGTTACTCCGGCCACATGGCCCCGCACTGCCACTGGTTTGGGGCCTATCACTGAGGTCTGAGATAGCTGGGAACGTTATAGAGGATCGTTTTGGGGGGTTCAACCATATATAGAAAAAAAACATGACTGCCGCTAAGAGAAAAAAACATGGCCGCCTATCATGGGAAAAAACATGGCGGGTGTAGGTTAGGAATTTCAATATGTCCGTTATATGAAGGCCTTGCCTGGGGGTGTTTATCGGCATCGGTAGACTACCACGGAGATCTGAGACAGGTTGGAGATAACTGGAAGCATTATGGGGCCCAACGATGTATATAGAAAAAATATAGCGGCTGTAGGTTAGGAATTTCAAGATGTCTGCTATGGGGGGTGACGACTGGGTTCTTCAGCGGTATCTGGAGGCTGCCACGGAGGTATGTGACAACTGGAAGCCCAAGGGGCCCAATCATTCATAGGAAAAAAAAAATGACGAATATAGGTAAGGAATTTCAAGATGTCTGTTATGGGGGCCGACTCTCTTGGGGTATTTATCGGTATCGGGAGACTTTCACGGAGGTCTGAAATATGTGTGGAAGCCGCATTGGGGCTCAGTCATTCATGGAAAAAATATAGCGGTTGTAGGTTAAGTGTAGGAAAAAATTTCTGTTATGGGGTCCGAGAAGCCCCCCGCCTGTGGGATATTCAGCAGCCTCTGGAGGTTGCCACTAAGGTCTGAGAAAGCTAGCGTACGTAATGAAGGCATGACCATGGGCATGGGGCCGTATTGGAGCTCGCAGTCAGAGAGAAGAAAAAAGTATGACGGTTTTAGGTTAAGAATTTCATTATATATCCGTTATGGGGGCCGACCCGCCTAGACTGTTCAACGGTCTCTGGAGCATGCCACTGATGTCTGACGCATTCATGGAGGGTTGGAACTCAACCATAAATAGAAAGAACAGAATATAACCGTTCAACCTTAACAAAGGAAAAATGTTCATGTGATAGCCGTCAGTCTCTCCATACGCTGACGTTTGATATGTTTTGAATATACTTTTCGCGGCAAATGATTGCATCATAATTTGTCCTTGACTATACAAAATATTCCCACGGTTCGAACGTGCCAATTCTAAGAATTTCCATCCTTATTGCTTCTCGGAATTAGCTAACGATTGAAAAATTCCAAGAATTTGATAATGCAAATTTCTCAGAAATCCATATCTGACCAACACCAACACCTGAATAAACAATCAATTCCGAAAATTATGTCTCGCCACTGATTCTGAGAAATTAATTGCGTCGTAGTTTTATGTTTCTGTGAACGGCAATGATGGCATCATCATTCGAAATTTTCATAGAACAGTCAATCTCAGACATTTTACGCAGCCGAATTTCTTCATTATTTTCCCAATGTCAAAGAGGTTGGATTTTTTATTTTCCATTTTCGGTGAAATTTAGTTCTTGTATTACTCACTAGGTGGCGTACTATCGTTTCACCTTACACCCTACCAATTTTGTTTTTTGAGATAAGCATAATTTTTTCATGTTGTATTACTATATGGGAGCGCTCATGAAAAAATTATTAAAGTCTTTTGCCCTGTTCAATTGGTTCATTATTGTTGCGAACGCCAAAGAGATGAGACGTTTCACTTCAGAGCAACTGTGTGTGTGTTCAAGAAATAGCACAAAATGTATGTTTCCTATACATGTACAGGATGTTGGCGATCGTTATTTCATTGAAAATTCTCTCAGATGGGGATATAGGAAAACCAAAATGCAGCGATGTGACATATGTCAACGTATCACATCATGGATGATAAATGAAGAATTGTCATTATGGAAAAATGGAAATTATTGCTTGGAATATATAGAATAGAGTAAAAGTTGTAGAGTGTACTTTTTTTCAAATTTTTTTTTTTTTAATCTCCAACCCAAACAATTTTTTGCGTCCAATGCTATTAAACAGGAGAAAAGTTCTGCAAACGTTGAGAACCGACTATGGTGCGCTAAATACCTTCGAAAAAAAAAATTCATAGTCGATAGAGATTTGTATTTAAATCTACATATGGTTTCGAAAAAAGCCGTGGTAGATAATGCGATCACATTTGATGACTTTGAGTCCTGCTTGGAAAATTCAATCAATGAAAATTCTGATAGATATGATGATAATTTATCTATAGAGGAATTTAAGATTTATCGATTCTCTTTCCGTTTTCTGAATGCCTCTCTGAATGAATTATCATCATATCTATCAGAATTTTCATTGATTGAATTTTCCGAACAGGACTTAAAGTCATCAAATTGTGCCGAAACCTGGACTCGAACCAGGGCCCTCTAGATTATGAGTCTAATGCTCTGCCAACTGAGCTATTTCGGCTTACAATCATATGCATACGACGAAGTGTATAACGACAACCATTCACATGGCTTGCGACAAATGTTGAGTGACTATTAACCTGAAAAGTTATGGGTGGGGAAACATAATATAACTTTTTCGAGAAAGAAGTACCTGAAATCTAGGGAATTCTTCCATAATCCTACAGGAAACTCCCATAAGAGTCTGTGTGTTAGAGAGAGATGGAGATAGTGAATATTCTCTAGATCTAGGGAACATTATCAAAATGGGTCAACGTGGTAATCAACCCGCCCCGACCCATCATGACTGGAGCTGAGCAACGACAACAAGAAGTGTCAGAACAGCTCAAGGTAATTTTAACCAAACAAAATGATAAAAATTTATCAGGTCCTTGCGGAACATACATTTTCCACTCGGAATATAACCGTAATTTACAGCTTTGGACTGAGAAGTTGACGTCTGACTAATGCACTTAATCCTAAAAATTCAAATTTTCCCGACCTGTCCGCGGAACCAAATCATTAAAATTTTTTGATCCTCGAACATTGAACGATTATGATATTATTTACCACTGACCTCCTGCAATATTCTCCTCCAATACTCTAAAAATTCAATTTGTCCGTATCGACCTGTCTCGCGGATACCAACATCATTATCATAGAGATGGTTTTTTCTAGGAAATAATTTCGTAAGGGAGGCGAACGTTGGAAAATCTTCGAACATTGAACGTTTATGATATTATTTACGGCTGGCCCCCTCGTACACCAACATGAAGACTGACGTCACAGCGATGACATCACTAGTTATATAGAGATGTATGCGAGTGGTTACCCTCCAGGTGTCCCCAGGTGTCCCCAGGTGTCCCCAGGTGTCCCCAGGTGTCCCCAGGTGTCCCTAGGTATCCCTAGGTGTCCCGAGATATGGAGATTTTTCTATAAACATGATTGATGTGGCAGTGAGTGCCAGTTGCAGTTTAGACCTTGAAGGGTCAACATGTCCATGCTAGTACCCGATCCCAACTGCTAAGGCGTCCGTCTCAACGGATTGAAGTATTTCATTGGAAGAGAACCAATAATAACTGGAGGCAATACGTGGAAATTGGGTCGAGACTCTTTTGAACGGTCAGAAGGTTTGAAGGAACTCCTAACCAAAAAGCAACCAGGTAGTTTTACCGATCAAGATATTATCAACTATAAAACGATAATGATGCTCACAAATGCACACAAATTACCCAACGGAAGAACTAATGGTAATAGTTCATGGAAATACAAGAATATAATTTCCAAATTGTTTCCAAAGATAAAATGGGGACCAAATAAGGGGGGTACAGTGCTAAAAAGGGTGGCTACCCAAGAGAAGATATATGAAGACCACCCTGTAGATTGCGATCAGAACATGGAGATCGTTCAGCAAAAGCACACGCTTCTCATCGAGAACTTTGACGTTTACGATGTGGGGCATAGAGGCGGTGGTGGTGATGGAGAGGAAAGTAAACATGGCAGCCTATTGCCAAAATCCTTCCGAGCCGTTATCTGTCGTCCTAGCGGATCAGGAAAAACGAACTGTATGCTGTCGTTAGTGTTGCATAAAAACGGACCCAAATTCGCAAATGTCTACGTCTATTCGAAATCCTTGTATCAGCCCAAGTATCAATTGCTCGAAGAAGTGCTGAACGATAAGGATGAAATTGACTATTTCCCGTACAGGGACAACGATGAAATCATCTCTATGGAAGATGCTCGATCCCACTCTATATTCATCTTTGACGATGTGGCCTGCGATGGACAGCAGAAAATTCGCGAATATTTCTCAATGTGCAGACACAAACACATCGATGCCATCTATCTCTGTCAGACTTATTTGGAAGTACCCAAACAGCTGATACGTGACAATTGCAATATGATTGCGCTCTTCAAACAGGACGAAATCAACTTGGGACACGTTTTCGATGAGCACGTTTCCCCCGACATGACTTTCGAACAATTCAAAGGGCTGTGTTCGGAATGTTGGTCTCAAAGCCAACACGATGCCCTCGTCATAGTCAAAGACTTTGACTTGAACAATGGCAAATACCGCAAAAACTTTGACATGTATATAAAAATATAGTTGTGTCAAGAGCGGCAAAAAAAAAATATGGCAGAAATTCGTCGAGACCTATGGAAAAAGTAGCTGTTCCTGAAAATGACAGAAATTCGTTACACCCGGCCCCCGAAATTTGGAAATTGCTCCAGACAATAATATATGTATTTGGTGAATATGTTCCATTATATAGAACAAGAATTGTAAATGATTTATGTTTTGAATAAAGAATAGTGTATAATGACATTGAATTTTATTTCCTCTACCGTCTTTCCTATTTTCAGGTACAATGAGAAAACTACAGTTCTGGCCATAATGTGACATCACTGAGAGATTCCAAAGATATTTTTCAACCAGATGTACAACTTAGCCTGAAATTCTGTCAAGTATTTTCTGTGGAATTCGCTCCCCCCCTCCATTGAAGTAATAGCAGACTTTTTTTTCATCTCATTCACTCACCTATTTCGTATTCAAAATGTCTGAAAGCACCCTTCTTTTGGTTCGAAACCATCAAATTAATCCAAATTATATTTATTTTTGTATTTGTTACTCACTTTCGTATTCAAAATGTCTGAAGGCTGACACTCTTCTATTGGTTCGAAACCATCGAATTCATCCAAATTATAGCTATTTTTGTTTTTATCACTCACTTTCGTTTTCAAAATGTCCGAAGACAGACACTCGGTTCAAAACTATCGAATTCATCCAAATTGATCTTTGCAATGGAACATTCAATGCTCACTCACTCATACTTGATTGTTTGATCATTCTTGGAAATATATTTGAATACTTAAGCTTCAGGAAAATTTTCAATTTAAAATTATGTTCTTCTGAAGCATTGAATCTAATGAAATATTTTGACGGATTTTGGAGAAATGCATGGAAGTGACTGCTGGAATGACATCATTCAAGCTTCATATGAATTTGTGTGACGTCAACATTTCACAGAATCGTAAACAGATTCGTTTCCAACTTGTTCTTTGAATAATGATGAACAAAATTGGATGATATATAGTTTTTGTATCTTAGAGAGATTAACAATATAAAGAAATTGGAAATGAACTTGTGTATTTTATTCATTGTCTCATCCCACATACCTTTGAGGTTATGTTTGCAAAAGTAACGTTAGAATTCCTCCCCACCTCATTTAAATTGTGAGGTTATGGATCCTCTAAAAGAGGGGTTATGTTTGAAAAAGTAAGGTTTGAATCCCCACCCATTTTAATTTTGAGGTTATATTTTCTCTGAGAGTGGGGTTATGTTTGAAAAAGTAAGGTTAGAATCCCCACATCATTTAAATTTTGAGGTTTTGTTTTTCTCTGAAAGTGGGGTTATGTTTGAAAAAGTAAGGTTAGAATCCCCACCTTATTTAAATTTTGATGTTATGTTTTCTCTAAAAGTGAGGTTATGTCACTCACACAAAGAACGCTGATGTTCGAGGGTGAAACTGAATGACGTCATCGTTTCTTTGACTTGTTCAGACAAATTTAGACAAGTATGAATTTGTCTGAACTTGTCTGAACTCGTCTCTCTATCCAATTCAGGAAAACATTGAATGAAGTGATGATACAGAGCTGCCATCATTTTATTCAAGGTTTTTCTGTATAATAAATAAAAATCAAAGTCGATATACACTCATTTTTTCGATACATATTTTTTGAGTATGAACAATAATTATCTGTATGGATATGATAATAATATATTGGCTGAATATATTCGATATATACAATGACTATGTGAGAGAAAGAGTAATGGAGAAAAAAAAAGCATTCATTTTTCGGTTATCACGCTAACACAATAAATGGAAATTTGGAGATAAAAAAAGATTATTGAATACAAGTTGGTTGGGGTGTAGGTTGGCTATTCATTCATGATGCTATAATGACCCCAAGCAAGTGTATCGTCCGATCTGGGGATGAGTGTTCTTTTATCGTCGAATGGACTTAAAGCGATTTTGTTTTGTTCAATACTAAAAACATTATGGGCGTACGAACGGATGCATTGTTGACTAGTCGATTTTTCCCTCTGATCTCTGAGACAATCGACATAGTCTTCGAAGGAAATTTCATTTTCCACAACATTGTATCGGACTCCTTTGAATTTTTGAACACATTTTTTACCCTGAATTGTAGAAGTGTATTACTTTGAACGGAGTCCGACGAAATCTGTCATTATGCACCCGTTCGCTTCATCTTTCATCAAACCTGAAATTTTCTTGTTTACCTGCGGAATACCATACGAGTTTTCGCATGGATAGTTGCTCGTATCGAATTTTTCCAAGTTCTGCCCGATTAATTCTCTTTATACATCATCAGATTTAATTTCGTATATGAGAGAATCCGTATCCGTGTACATCAACTTACACTGATTGGTCTCGAATTTTTTCAAGATGAATTTATAGTGAAAATCGTAGACGCAAATTTTGGAAATATCCAGAATAGCCATACCGATATAGAGGGGTTTATTGAATAGCAGTTCAGACTTGGTCATTTCGATAGCCATCAAGTTTTCATCGAAAATGGTTCGGTTGTGGAATTTCGGGTTACTTATCAGATTTTTCGCCCCATATCTACCCTCCCATGTATTGACCATTTCCACCACTCTGTGCTTCCTAATGTTTTACATGGTCTTCCCGAAAATACTGTTTATGGCCAATTTATAGTTGTTTTTTCCGAATGTGGTTGTAGCTTGGGCGCGTAATTTTGTATTTAATTCAATGTAGGGCTGCAGCCAAGCCGATTGTTTGAACTGCAACACCCTGTGAATTTTTTTGAGGATAAGGCCGTTTTCCAAAGCTTGTTTCAATATTCGATAATGTACGACATAGTTTTCTTTGTTGTACAGGGTGGTCAATAATTTTGGTAATTTTGAACCTGGAGGAGTTCGATATTCCGCACAAAGTGGAAAATCTTTGTGTTCATCGTGTATTCCTTCAGGGTATTCCAAATCGACTCCAAGGATATAGCCTGTATCAGAAGTATCCGACACCTCCAGAACGTTCAAATTATCGAAATCTTCGATCCATTTGAACCCTCCAGAGGGTAAATACTCCCTCATAGCCCATCCATAGAGGTTGTTTACATCCAAGTATAATAAATATTTGGAGGGCTGTTGAGGATCATACCTCTTCCCCATATATTCATTATTTGCTTGGGAGAATCGGTTACAACACTGACTTATACCGCCCCGAATCCCTTTTTCCACAAACAAAAGCATGTCAACATCTTTGATAATCTCCAGCTTACACTTTGTGTACTTTAACATTCATGACCATGAATAGCCAGGCATGGTATAGTACCAAGCGGAGTTGAGTCCATAAGTGTCGTGACCCAATTGTCGGAAATTTTCAAAGACGTCACATAGCAATAAAATATCGGTTTTCATGTATAAGTCA
The DNA here is from genome assembly GCA_018342105.1 of Gonioctena quinquepunctata. Lineage (NCBI taxonomy): Eukaryota > Metazoa > Arthropoda > Insecta > Coleoptera > Chrysomelidae > Gonioctena > Gonioctena quinquepunctata. The sequence goes on from JAFIRS010001713.1 coordinate 198,043, forward strand.
GAGTAGTCGCCCAGTGTTGCCAAATTGAACGATTGCCACACCTTCTGGGCATGTTGGTATTCATGTTCGGAGATATCGCAATCGTTCAGTTGATTGTGAAATTTATCGATATCCTGCAACGCTTTAATCTCGAGTTTCTCTATGGAATCAACGAAGTCGTAGGGGAATACCCCTTTGCGCGTGATTAGTGAAAATTGTTCATCGTTTAAATTTTGAAATTTGCGCATTGTATTACAGAGATCTTCCACTCTGAACGTGCGCACCAACTCATCCAGGCTTGCGCCCATGAATCGAAAAGAATCAATGAAACGGAATTTAATGTCTGTCTGTTCGTCGTATTGTGTGAAAGATATATATTTTTCCTTGTTTATTGGAAGAAGACTCACCCTGCCTCGTCTCGCGATATCTCGAATAATGGAATGGCTATCATAGCCGCTAAGATTATGGAAAACAATAGGAACCACAAAGAATTTTTGGTAGTTGATGTTGCATGGGGCATTATGGGCCCAACCTCTGAATGCACCTGTGAAATGATTATGGTCGGCTACAATTTTTTGCCCTTTCTAAAAAGGTTTCTCGCAAATATGGCATATGGAATCTGTACGAATGTGATTGACAGACATGGGGATGATTTTTAATTTTTTTCCCTCAACGAATTGGGCTATGGCTTTCAATTGTTCCGCGAACCATTCCATCGAATCCAATCCCGATGACTATCGTAATATGATAGAGTGTCATCATAATTATATTTGAAATATAAGCCTGCGCTATAGGGAATATGTTTTTGGTATTTCGCCTCTTTGGACTTGGTTTCATCATCAGCAAACGGTTCCAAAATCGATTCAAAATTGGCATATATCACAAATAGGGTCATTTCTTTGTGTACAAAGTCCTTGAACTCAACATGATCATATTTTGGGAAGGAAATTTTGTAATGATTGGCTTTTTCACAATCAACAGTATGATTGTCTGATTTCTCCTGACTCCAAAAATAATTCAAACATCTATCGCAAATGTAATCTTTATGTTGGTGTTAACTAATTTGTGATCTCACCAATCGAGATAGATCTTTAATTCAGCAATAATGGAATTCAATGTCTGTCTGTTCGTCATCGTCTTCGTCAATTTCCGGTAGTGCCTCGTAATCATTCAATTTAACTGAATAGTTATTTTGAATCATGAGTAGGTAGACATATCGAGCCAATTTTTCTTTTGTAAGTCTCGTCGGTACAGTTGTGAAAAATGTATGTCCATCGTCATCGTTATTCGCTGATGATTTAACCAACTCCAAAATATAAACATTCACCGAAATACCGTTAAGTTTTTCGAATTCTGAAATTTGGCCGAGAGTTATGGGAAATTCCAACCCCTCCATATTCAGTACGGTTGACCAATGAGGGTATTTTGATGTACGCTGCGCATTAACTTCAACGAGATACAGAGCGGACACGACTGCCCATCCAAAACAATTGTTGTCGTCGGTATTTCGCACGTTAATACAAGCCTGTTTTCTAGCAATGGCTTGTGAGAGTTTGATGAAAGATGAACCCCCTTTGCCCAAAACTGATTGATTGATATTCACTTCCAAATTGACGATTTTTTGTAGTGCCCACCCGCTTTCTTTCCCGCAAAATTCCTCCAATTTATTACCCAATTCATCTACAACAAATCCCTGGAACCATCCCTGTAAATCTGTTTCCCTATCAATCACTTCGTTTTTAGTATTGGGATATTTCAAATCGAGTTTTTTCTCATCCAAGCCCATTCTGACGAATTCCCCGCAAGAACAAGTATTCACCTTCAGCATGGGGAATGTTTTCAACATGTTATTGATTCTACGTTTGAAAAGGCTGAAGGTGTCTTTGAAAAATTGATTCGTGTCTTTGTGAGCCAAATTTATTATTACACCTGTACGAACTCGTCCCCGGAACGTCGATTTTAAATCTTCCCAAACAACTCGGCTTTTAAGATTTTTTCTGGTAGTCAACCCCTGACCCTCCACCCCTAAATTTTTAATGAAATTACGACATGTTTTTAAATGTCCCAAATTTGTCACCAATTTTCGCAGTGACCCAATGGAACTGTTAGCAGAAATTTTGATGCCCTCATTACATAGCCGAATACTACGTTTCAAATGTTTTAGCCAAGTTTCGCGTTCCATTGGACTAGATTTTTGTTTGAGGAGTTTTTGAGCCTTCCTGTATTTAATTATCATCTCATCGCTGGGAGCGGCAATTTGTTCAGAATTCATGGTTATTTGATAAACGAGTAAGATGAATGCTTTTTCACAAACAAAATACAGATAAAGTTTCTTCTCTCTCTCACCATGATTTAATGGAATCGAATACAGCCGTTCCAGTTGGCACCGGTTGGTCTCAGTTTTTGATGATGATGGATGAATGGACTTCGTTCCAGTTGGCACCGGTTGGTCTTAGTTTTTGATTATGATGGATGAATGGGCTTAGTTGTGGATGAATTCAAAGGCAGGTGTCTTCGTTGTGGATGGTTTCATGATAATTTAATAGTATCGAGGTTTGAACTCGTGGACAGCTCTGATATGCTCAGTTCGACGTCTCTCGAACTGTGTATTGCGGCAGCTCGACCACTGATGGAATTGTTTGGATTGGCTGGACCGCACTTTTTTATATCTGTAAAAAAAACTTATGAGTTTAACGAAAAAATATGAATTTCGAAAAACTCTCAATCATTCGAAAAAGAAAATTTTTTTGGAACTCTGAATTGACAACATTTAATTTACTCACATATTTTTCAGTCTGGAAACCCCACTAATCCAACTAGGAGAGAACGGAAGAGACACGTCCTACTCCCACAAAGTTTGGAATGCTAATGACACTGCTTTCCCGCGATCATTCAGTTATAGAAAAATTACCCCCACCACTTCCTACCCTCATCATTTTGATATTAATGAAAGAATTATCTCAACCAAAAATAATAATGAAATAATCGAATGCTAATAATAATAAAATACTCGAATGTTATGAAAAAATTATAAAAAATTGCGTACAGTCGGTAAAGTAGAACACTTCAATTACTCACATATTTTTCCGTCTTGGAACTCCCACTAATCCAACTAGGAGAGAATGAAAGAGACACGTCTCACTCCTACAAAAGCCAGAATAGAAATGACATTGCACGTCCGCGATCATTAAGTTATAGAAAAATAAGCTCTCTCCCCCACCACCACTTCATTCTGAGCATGCGCACAACCCTCGCGGTGAATGACTAGCGAATCTTCCGTGCTTATCTTTTGATTTTCATCGATTACAGTAATGTATATCACAAGCGTTTTTTTTACAATTTTTATATGAGTTTTTCTTTGGTGTCGTTTAGGCTTGCGTGTCAATGATTATAAAAAGAGTCGATGTCCAAAGCCTCGTCGTGTGAAAAACTGAAAAAATTCTCTCAACCAAAAATATTAATAATAATAATGAAAAAAATCGAATGTTATAAAAATAATGTTATAAATCGAATGATTGGCAATGGAACGCTAGAATGGGGAAAATATATTTTATAGTTGGTTCTCTCTCTCTGAACACAGATGTTTCTCTCCCAACGGTCAAGACACGAATGACTTTGATCGTCCACGATCATCAAGTTATAGGGAAATTATCTCTGCCCCCACCACCACCACTCTATTCTGAGTCAATTAAATGGAATGTAATGTCTGTCTGTCGTCATGTTGTGTAAAATAAATGGAGAAATGTTATCAACCGAAAATGATGATGATAATAGTAATAATATTAATCTAATACTATATATATGGAATCTCACCTCGATTCTTTGATGAACTCGAAGACTGCTTGCTACCTCAGCCGTCGTGGATGGCTTCACGATTATTGAATATACACTAGTCGCATAGACTTGTGCAGTGTCAATGTTGATGAAGCTGCCTTTTCTATGTAGATAGAGCTCACCACGGTGTTGATATCTGCAATATTTATCGATAATAAATGAACAATACTTGAAAACTTGAAAAAATCATAGTTTTCCACCCTATATAGAAAACATTTGGAAACAAAACAAAAATCACCCTGTATACAAAAAAAAAGTTATAGTCCACACCCTTGATATACGAAAAATTTTAGCATGTGAATTAAAAAGTTTGGATATGCTACCCGGTATATACGAGAAAGCTGAAAAATAATTTCAAAGTGTCCCACCCTATATATGACAAAGTTGGCGAACACAACTCGTCCAGTTCACGAGAAGTTTGAGAAAAATTCAGCATGTGAATTGAGAAGTTTGGATATGCCACCCGGTATATACGAGAATGCTGAAATCTAATTTCGAAGTGTCCCCCTAGTGGAACCAATTTCCGGAAATATCACCTCAATTCACGAAAAACCCGTGAATCCCGCCCTAATTTCACATTTGAAGTTTGAAAAAAAACCCAACCATACTATCCCAAGCTCTGTCTTTGAGCACTTCATTAGGAAAAACTTTGGAAAAACTCTGTCTGAGAAATATTTGAAAAACAAATTCTGCTCAGTTTGAATATATTAAAAAAAAAGAAAAGTTGATGGAGAAATAACCCCTTTGAAACCGTGAAGAAAAAAAATACCACTCATTTTGAAAAAAGTTTGAAAAAAAAAGTTTCCTGTAAACAAATAGAAAAAATCCCCACCCTCGATATATGAAAAAATGTTTGAAACAAAGAAACTCAGTGTCCTCTTAGCACACGAGAAAAAAGTTTTTGAAAAAAGTATTCCTTTGAAGCAAAATTTGGAATATCAAATACAAAAATAAAATAAAATAAACTTACGTTTTTAGATGTTTGGTTTGGTTGATGCACAAACACACAAACTCAGAGAGCGAGAGAGAGCACTGAACAGAACGATGCTTTCAGTTCAAAGGATAGCAAAAGAATGAACCTGACGTCTATGATCAGTCAAGTAAACCAATTCTCTACTGCGTAATTTAAAAACTGATGACTCAGCAGAATTCTTGGAACTGATGTAACATTGCGCAATATAATGCAATATCTCTTGATGACGTCATATGCACTCACAAACAGGTGTGCCCAAACCAAACAAGCTTAAATTTGTATGGTTGGCTGGCACGTCAGAATGGTTCCAACCTATCGATAAGCATACGGAAATATTGACTAGTTCTTCAATGAATAAAATGCGATTTATCTATCTCTTAGAACAGTGGAAATTATTAGCCGATTTCCAATGAATTCATATTTATGTGTCTGACAACATTGTATACTCCAACGATATAAATTTTTTCATTTGGAAATTATTATTTCTTTTAGTTCACGCTGTAAAATCTCAATAATGCATATTTTACGAGTGTAAAATATTCAATCAATCAAAGTCAACATCAATTGTTTATTTGTTTTTTAGCGAGATCGTTGTAAGATAAATCGAGTATTATCTACTTCGAGAAGAACAACAATATCAGTTTCCGGATGAAATCGTAGGTACTTTGTTTATGGGAAGATTTGTTTCGCTGAATCTATTTTCGAACTGCATATTTCAGTAATTCATATTCAAAAGATGGCATATAGTATGTATTATTGAATGATATGATTGGAGAATGGTTTGTTTTTCTAACGTATCTTTTAGTATGATGGAACTCCATTAATTTTAGTTTGTGTATACAGGTTGCGATCTATGAAAATGTATTTGGTTTTCAACATATCAGTCTGATATTTTATTTATGGAATTCACAATGAATTTTTGGTGTGCTTATACAGGATTTATGTTCGGAAATCCTAGACGTCTACCGTCATTGCAGAATTGGACAATCTATTTGCAAATGGACTAAGAATTAATGCGAGACTGAGAATTCTGAACAAATTCCAATGAATGATGCAAATCCTAACTAAATTCTCCGAGTAACTAGATACTCGATACTTCAAACATAGCTCAGAACTGAATGACAATGCATTCTTGATCTGTTTTCTTGTCTGTCTGGTTGTTTGTCTTTATTTATGATAATAATAATATTGGAGAAGTAATAAATTTCAGAATAACTTCCCGATGAGCTAGAGATTCGGAACTTTGAACATAGCCCAGAACTGAATGAAAATGCAATATTAATTCGCTTTCACGCCCGTCTGTCTGTTCGTTTGTCTATATTAATTATAATACTAGTAAGAACCAATAAATTTCAGAATAACTTTCCGATGAGCTAGAGCCTTGAAACTTTGAACATAGCCAAGAACTGAATGGAAATGCAATATTAATCCACTTTCTTGTCCGTCTGTCGGTTGGTTTGTCTATATTAATTATAATAGTAGTAAGAAGCAATAAATTCCATACTAACTTCCCGATGAGCTAGAGACTTGAAACTTTGAACATATCTCCAGAACTAAATGAAAATGTGATATTAAGCTACTTTATCGTCGGGTCGACCCCCATAACGGATATATAATGAAATTCTTAACCTAAAACCGTCATACTTTTTTCTTCTTTATGAATGACTGCGAGCTCCAATACGGCCCCCCACATAATGCATTCATAACGTACGTCAGCTGTCTCAGACCTTAGTGGCAACCTCCAGAGACTGCTGAATATCCCACAGGCGGGGGCTCGGCCCCCATAACATAAGTTTTTTCACACCCAACCTACAACCACTATATTTTATTTTCTATACATGTTTAGGCCCCAATGCGGCTTCCACACATATCTCAGACCTCCGTAGTAGTCAACCGAGACCGTTAAACATTCTAGGCGGGTCGACCCCCATAACATAAGTTTTTTCACAATTAACCTACAACCACTTTATTTTATTTTCTATACATGTTAAGGCCCCAATGCGGCTTCCACACATATCTCAGACCTCTGTAAGAGTCAACCGAGACCGTTAAACATTCTAGGCGGGTCAGCCCCCATAACATAAGTTTTTTCACACTTAACCTACAACCACTATATTTTATTTTCTATACATGTTTAGGCCCCAATGCGGCTTCCACACATATCTCAGACCTCCGTAAGAGTCTCCCGATACCGATAAATACCCCAAGAGAGTCGGTCCCCATAACAGACATCTTGAAATTCCTAACCTACAACTGCCATTCTTTTTTCTATACATGGCTGAGCCCCCATAATGCCTCCAGGTATCTCACACCTCCGTGGTAGTCTACCGATAAACGCCCCCAGACGGAGCCCCCTCATGACGGACATCTTGAAATTCTTAACCTACAACCGTCATATTTTTTCTATATATGGATAGGCCCCCATAATGCCTTCAGCTATCTCTAACCTCAGTAACAACACTCAGAACCGTCACCCCCCCCATCTTGAAATGTCTCACCTACGGCAGCCATTTTGTTTTTATATATTTGGTTGGTCCCGAAAACAACCCCCATAATGTTCCGAGACCTCTTAGATCCATTGTGGTAGTCCTAGAGACCACTTAACACCCCAGACGCGGCCTCCCAGACCCAATTTTTTTTTCTCACTCAACCTACGGCGGCCATATTTTTTTTCTATATATGGTTGGGCCCCAAAACGCCCTCATAACGATCTCAGCTGTCCCAGACCGTCGTAGCAGCCCCCAAACCAGTGGCGGTGCGGGACCATGTGGCGGGAGTAACCGGAGATTGAGATTCTCCGCGGAAAGATTGAATATGCATTGGAAGATATCCAAGAAGAAGAAATAAGCAGGGAAACATTCTAAATTGAATATTGAATAGAGAGATGCCTCTCTTGCGTCATTGTTACAAATGATTTCTAGTGGGTACTCTTCTTTGGAAAATATTTTATTTTGCCTCATTCATCCATATGAGTTCTTAATTAAGACTGGAATAGAAAATCAAATAACTATCTGAATAAAAATTCAATTTCAGATTTTTTCTTTTGAGTTAGGGTCCTTTTAGAATATCTATCAGATGAAGTTCAATGTCAAGCGTGGCTTAAGCTGGGGAAGTAGTTGTTTTCTGTTACACATTCACTAAAAATAACTTCATTTTTATCATGGATTTTTCAATTCACAGAAAAATATGTCTATTCAATATTTAATTGAGAATGATGGAACGATGGAAGAGAGTGACTTGAATTTTCATTCAGTCGCAGATGATTCCACATCTCATTTTATGGACATCCTGTTCATATTTTCAAACAAATCAAGCAATAAGCAATTGCATTTGAAATTTGATTGTCAGAATAGGCAAGTGTATTGAAGAAAATGGTGGACATTTCAAACAATTACTAAATTAATTCCAATGATATTTCCAAATAATTTGGTTTTCACTTCTAAAAACTGAATTTGTTCTTGTTATTTTCAGTGATTGTGTTTTGAAATATCTATACTACTATTGTTCTTGTTGATGAATTGTTTAATTTTTGGAGAATTTCATAATTATTGAGAGAATTGACTTTTTATTATCAGAAGGCATGGCACTATGTTGATCGAACTGAAGATGGCAGAAACTAACTGTTAATTTAATAAAATTTAGATAACGTTCCATATCACCCGAAAACCGTCACTGAATGGCATTGTATGATACACAGCTGAATTCGGGATGGAAAGTTATTTCGGATAGTGTCATAAAATATCCAGGTCCGTATTTAAAAAGAATAAGTTGTGGGTGGTCCGGAGAATACGAAACGTTGAATGCAAAATCCGCAATCATCTAATTGAAGATTATTCACTATCGAATGAAAAATCTACGAAATATTTTCTGGTAGTTCTGAAAATAAATGAAGCATAACCAAAAAACCGAATTGATAGAATTTAGTTTTTTCGGCAAATCTCAAGCACCGGCCCTGATATTTTCAATTAGTTCCAACCGCTAGATGATGCTTACAGATATACAACTTTTTTTTTCAACCGACCTTCTAACTAGTATGGTTTGAATGTTATCAATACAATCCCATTAAAGATGTAGCCACCCTGTATAACAGTATATCGTCTCTTGTTTTCAGGAGAAAACAGGTAAGACTGATGGGGCAATAAGACTTTGGTTCGTCCACTGGACATCTTTCAGTCATTGATATTTGACCGGAAATGAACTGGCCTTGAACAGCCTTTTCAGGATGAGCAATATTATCTCAAGATCATTTTCAGCCGATTCAAAAGGTTTGGAGCTCTTAATGGCCCATTTGACCTTTTTGGGTGGGGAAGATTTTTCTCGCTAGGCCCTGAATTTTCAAGTTCTCTACTTGGTGTACTCTTCAAGTTTGGGCAGAAAAAAATTGCGTTCACTGAGAAAAAATGCGAAGCAGTTTGAGGAAGAATTTCGGAGCAGCGAAGGTAAATTTGGAAATTATATGGAATGCTTATTTTTTTTTATTCGCGAGAGGAAAAATACCTACTTATACGCCCGTTGCGCATGCCAGGCTCGCACCGAATGAAAAACCACTCTCCTCCGATAGGTACTGCGCAAGAATCACTGGATTGGTATAATCATCTACGCAGTACGGGTCTGTATTTCCGTTCGTTCTAGTATCTTTTTTTCTTGTTCTTTCGTTTTCATTACTGTCCTTATGAAATTGTGTATGTTCTTCCATTTCTCCTTCTCCATGATCATCACTTCCAGGAAGTGGTTAGGTCAGCAGTTCCTATTGTTGTGGGTAGCGTCTGCCTCTGGGTGTGCCATCTGGGGCAGTCGAACAATGTATGTACTACTACGTCTATCGCTCTGTAGTATTTGCATTCCTCTGTTTCTGCTCTCTTGAATCTATTCAGGTATGTTCTGAAAGCCATATGGCCTGTGAGGACTTGTGTCAGGTAACAGTCTGTGCACCGATGGTCGCATTCCAGCCATTTCCCAAGTTTTGGGATTCGGATGCCCCCTCCGATCTCTTCCATTTCTCTTGCCAAGCATCCAGGGTTCTGATTCTTTTTTTTTTGCCTGTTCACTTCGTCCCTCAAGTGGAGTCTGTGTCTTTCTTTGGCTAGCAGGTATAGCGAGATCTCTCCTGCCACTACATTCAATGCTTTTGTTGACGTTGTTCTATAGGCGCTGCAGATGCGTAGTGGGCTTTTTCTTTCACTTCTGTAAGAAGGTTTTCGTGTGTTACCTTTTCTAGGACGGGGTGATATATCTGTACCCCGTACAGTAGGACATATTTGATTACTCCGTGTAACATGCTTCTTTTTTGGCTGCTAGGTCCGCTAATATTTGGCATGATCCTCGATAGTGTGGCTATTCTTTCTTTTGTTTTCTCTGCCGCCCTACTTATATGTTCCCTGTAGTCTCCGTTCTCGCTCAGAGTGATTCCCAGGTACTTCAGGTGTTTTGCTGGTTGTAGCGATGTCTCTCCTGCATGGATTACTATATTGTCCTTATTCCTAGGACCTTTCAGGACCACTGTCTCTGTTTTCTGTTTTGCCAGTGTGAGATCATTTTCCCCCATGGATAACTATCTAGATAGTATGAATACAGCAGAGGTAGTTTCCAATAAGAAATTGGAAAGTAACTCCAAAGGAGTTCTGAAGCTGATTCCAAAAGGCAAAAGAAGGAGGGAAATGAGAGACATGGAAATTGAAAGAAAACCTCCAACAGAACGTGTTTTAGGTATTCACTGGAATCCGAACGAAAATTTTTTTTTTGTTCAACTTTGATCTGAATGAAATTTCGGAAATTTTTTAAGGGAAAACAACAACTACTGAGAGAAAAATGTTGAAAATTGTGATGTCAGTTTTCCACCCTCCTTGTTTTTTTTGCAACTATACTGTCGAAGCAATTATTTTGTTACAAAAAATTTGAGAAATGGGTTCTGGATTGGAACAGTAAGTGAGTGAAAATGGGTCAAGTGGTTGCAAGACTTCAGAAAAATTCAACATTCGAAGCTTCCTAGATGCTATCTGTATGTTACTATGAAATATAATATACAGTTGCATACATTTTGCGATGCCATTTCGAAAGCCTATGCCGCATGGTGTTGCATGTTTTCGAATATTATCGCCAAAAAATTTAATTTCAGTATCGTACTGGCAGCATCTAGAATCAGTCCACTGAAAGCATTGTCTATTCCTAGATCAGAACTACAAGGAGCAGTTCTGGGAGCTCGTCCAGTCAGAACAATAAGAGAAAACTCCAGTGTTCCTATCAGTCGTCAGTATTTTTGGGCAGATTCTAAGACTGTGATCAGCTCGGACCTTCGAGAACTCAAGCCTTTTGTAGGTCATTGGGTTGGTGAAATATTGGATGTATCTAAAGGAACAGGATGGAAATGGATTTCAATGAAGCAAAATGTAGCAGGTGAAGCAACCAGATACAATATATTTTGGGAATGTGAATGGTCGTTGGAACATTGGGCAATCCTTCCTTAGATGCGATGGAAACACGTGGTTTAAAGAAGACGAAATAAAAATGAACAAAGAAGAATATGACGGAATAGATGAATTCTTCAGGAAAATGAAAAAATTGTACGTTGCTCTGACAACTGGAGAAGGAAATTTGATTGAATCTCATCTTGAAGATTCTCATTTTATTTTCGACTCTTAAGGTCAACTACATGGTTGTTGAGAGCCATCCGAGTATTTTGAGGTACAATAATACCGTTTTCTGAGTTACTACCAGGAGAAGTAGAAAAAGCTGAGGAATTATGGATGAAACTTGTACGGGAAGCATGTTTCTCAGAGGAAATTTAAAATTTGAAAAACAAGAAGCTCGTGGAAAAAACAAGTCGTTTATACAAATTGTCACCTCTGTTGGACAGTGGAGAAACTTTAAGGATAAATGTAAGAATAGGAAAATCAGAAGATATCCATAATGAGACGAAGCATCCAGTCAATTTTGACAGAAAACATAATTCCACACGACTTTTGATACTTAATTATCATAACAAAGCCTGATATCAGGGACAAGAGTTCGTTCTGAATGAGTTATGACGACAGAAGGAGATTTTACAAGCTCGTGCTTCTATCAGGAGTACATGGACATGTTATAGGTGCAGGAACTCCAGAGATGAAACCATTTTCCTAGAAATGTCTCCACTCTCAAGGTGCAGGGTAAGTGCCTTTGTCATAACTTTTATTTTTATAGGTATAAATTATTTCGTTCCAATGAACGTTACCATTGAACATCGCCACGAAAAGAGTAACGAGGTTTTATCTACTTGTTCAAGTGTCCACTTGGAGATTGCAAATTCGCTTATCACCGATTCCACCATTATGGCCATAAGACTGATGACTGGACGGAGAGGTTGTCCTGAGCAAATATCTGCAGATAACTGGAGCTGAGAGAGAGATGAAGGAAGCTTTGTTTGGAAGATGTTAGCCGTGATAACCACCAGGGGAATCTATTGGAATGGAGAACTAAATCCAGTTATTCATATTTTGTTTTTAATCAGTACATCTGTTGTTATTGTATTTATTGATAGTTGAAATAAAAGTTGTTTTACAATACGTCAGAAAAGTAATTCTGCTCCTTTTTATCGATATATTCTTGGCTCAATTCATAAGAAATAGTATATTTCATCAGGTTATGGGCCCAGCACGCCCGAGTCAAGAACTGAAGTCGCACAGATAAAAATATAATATATTTTTGCGAAATAAGTATTTTGATCCGTAAAAGAAGAGAAATAATTGTAGCTGTCATATTGAAAACGAGAATGTCGTCAAACAGTTCATTACCTATGATCGAGAAGCTCAGAGGTCGGGAAAACTACGATACATGGAAGTTTTCTATACAAACGTTGTTGGAACACGAAGAGCTCTGGGGGTGTATCACCGAGGAAGATGGGGAGGATAAAAGGATCACTGAGGCGAAATCTAAAATAATCCTATCCATCGATCCGATCAACTATGTTCATGTGCAACAAGCAAAGACTGCCAAAGATGTTTGGGAAAATCTTCAAAGTGCTTTTGAAGATTCTGGTCTCACCCGAAGAGTTGGTCTATTAAGAGCTTTAATCAGTACCAAATTAGAGGATAGTTCATCTGTAGAAGATTATGTTAACAGAATCATTTCTACGGCACACAAATTATCCGGGATTGGCATGAAAATTAGTGACGAATGGATTGGAACACTTCTATTGGCAGGTTTACCGGAAGAATATAAACCTATGATAATGGGACTGGGAAGTTCCGGGATAAAAATCAGTGCAGATGCAATTAAGACCAAGTTAATGCAAGATGTGAAACCTGATATCTCTGAAAATCATTCCATAGCGTTGCTTGGAAGAAATACCAAGAAATTTAATGCAAAAAGAAAGGGTTCAAGATGTTTCTCATGCAACAAATTCAGTCATTTCCCTCGTGATTGCAAATTTCTGAAGAAGAAAGATAAATCTAAACGAGAGACAATTTTGTACTCATTATTTGTGGTTGGTCAACTCGATTCTGATGATTGGTACATAGACTCTGGCGCTTCCTACCATATGACCAAACGAAGGGAGCTACTAGAAAACCCAAGAAAACCAGATTCAATTGAAGTTCAAATAGCAGACAACACACATTTGCCAGTTGACTTGTATAAGCACGTAAGTGTAAATTGGAAACACCAATAAATGATTTGATTTGATTTGAATTTGTTGGCGATGTGAAATTGAATTTATTCAATTGTTATATATTAGAATAATGATTAGACCCTGTACATCAAAAATATCTGACAGTATCAATAAATATTCAAAAGTCAAATGAATTCCTTCCCTGAAATTACTAATAAAACATAATAATTTGGCGACGAAGAGAAAAGAGAAAGTTATTTTCAAGAAAAAAGACGAACCAGTGATACATTCTGCAAGTACAGGAAATGGCGCAAGATTTAGCAGCCCTCATAGCTGCCCTAAGCGGGTTCGTTGACAATCTACAACAACAACGTACAAATACAAATACGATTAAAGAAATTCTTCAAACCCAAGTATTAACTTTCGAATCTTTTGATGAATTCGCTGAAAACTTTGATAGCTATTGTCAAAGACTAGATAATTTTTTCAAATTGAAAGGACTATATAACAACGATGAAGAGACGAATGATGCAAAAGTAATGATATTGATAAACTGCTTGGGAAGTAAACATTATAAACTACTCTCAAGTTCAACTTCTCCGGATTTACCAGCCTCGAAATCCTATGCAGATCTCATAACACTTTTAAAAAATCATCTTGCACCTAAACGTAATGTGTTGACTGAACAACATAGATTCTTCTCAAGAACAGAATGTCTAGGGGAATCAATATCAACATATGTTGCGGTTTTGAAGGAACATGTAAAAACCTGCGATTTTAAATCAGAATGCAACGATAATAATCGTTCAAAATCAGTTATAAACCTACTGCTGAGAGCTCAGTTCATCCGTGGGTTAAACGATACCGAAATTCGAGAGAAGATTTTACAGCAAACCAACATAACTTTCGAAAAAACATTAGAAACTGCCCTAGCCATCGAAGCGTCTAAGATCCAGAACAGAGAAGAATATAAAAGTCCATCAACATCTTCAATTCGCAAAGTGGGCACAAATTCAACAAACTCGGAGAGAAATCGATTCAAAAGTATAACCAACAGTTCTCTAAACGAGACTTAGTCTAACAGCGGTCACAGGAAATTATTTCATAATGTTAATATACAAGAATTAGGCTTATTCGGTAAATGTTTACGATGTGGGCGGACAAATCATAAAACACAAGATTGTACCATTGGAAATAAGCTTAATTGCAATCTTTGTAAAAAGAAAGGACACGTTGCATCAGTATGTATTTCCAGTTTATTGAAGAGAAAATCGAATATTCATAATTTAGAGTGTGAATCTGATTCATCAGAAGACTTTTCTATAAACCAAATCATTGACATTTTCACGGAAACTTCTATCAGCCTATATGAACCAAAGATGTTACTCCAACTCAATATTAATGGTAAACCATGGAAGTTCGAATATGACACAGGTAGTCCAGTCACTATAATATCACAGAAAGATTTCGAAAAACTAAATCTGAGGAGACAACTGCAGAAAACAGATGTTTCGTTTCGATCATATACTAAACATCTATTCAAACCATTGGGTGTTATTCAAGTGAAAGTTTCATATAATTCTAAACACTTTATGGGAGATTTATATGTTGTTCCTGATTATGGCAGTGCTATATTGGGAAGGAGGTGGATTCGAGCACTGAACATCAATATCGAGGACGTGGATTCTATTCCACATCAACGTAATTATCAATGTCAAAATCTCAATCAATGTCAATTTGGAGGTATGAATCGACCACAATCATCAATAGAAGATGTGCTGAACGAATTTCAAGATGTTTTTCAACCTGTAGTAGGCAAGATACCTGATTATAAATGTTCACTACAAATGAAACTCGAAGCGAAACCTGTTTTTATCAAACCCAGACGAATACCTTACGCTTTGCAAGAAAAAGTTGATTCAGAATTAGATTGTTTAGAAGAACAAGGAATTATTGAAAAAGTAGATCATTCAGAATGGGGTACCCCTCTAGTAATCGTTCCGAAAAGTGATGGGAAAATAAGAATATGCGCAGACTATAAAATAACTGTCAATAATCAACTTCAGAACAATAGATATCCTATTCCAAGAATCGAAGACATTTTCAACAAGATGAAAAATGGTAAATTTTTCTGTACACTCGATATATATAAAGCATACTGTCATCTTCCAGTAGATGAAGAAAGTGCCAAGGTACAAACCATATCTACTCATCGTGGAACATACTAAAAGACTATTTTTTGGTATAAAGACGGCACCAAATGAATTTCATAAAGTCATTGATCAGATTGTCCAAGATCTGGAAGGTACCACTGTCTATTTCGACGACATATTGGTCCAAGGATCAACCATTGAAGAATGTAAGTTTAGACTCGTCAAAGTTTTAGAAAGACTACGGAAATACAATTTACACTTAAATAAAAACAAATGTAGATTCTTCGAAAAAGAAATGAAATATTTGGGTCACATCATATCAGAAAAAGGAATAAAAAAATCCGGCGACAAAGTTAAAGCAATTTTAGAAGCACCTAGGCCAAAAAATGTCGAAGAGGTTCAACAGTTTTTGGGATTGGTCATGTATTACGCGAAATTCATCCAAAATATATCAGACATTCTTCATCCATTGAATAGACTTCTCCGAAAAGATAACAAATTCGAATGGTCAACCGAATGTGAAACAGCCTCCACGAGGGCCAAGGTTGAGATAGCTTGTGATCAAGTTCTAATGCCTTTCACACCCGAACTACCAGTAATTCTTGCTACTGACGCTAGTCCATTTGGACTCTCTGGTGTATTATCTCACCGTTTGATTGATGGATTGGAACGCCCTGTAGTTTTTATTTCCAGATCGCTTACAAAAGCTGAACGGAATTATAGTCAACTCGATAAGGAAGCTACAGCTATATACTGGTCTTTCAAAAAATTATTTCAATATATTTATGGCGGAAAATTCATACTCATTGTAGACAACAAACCACTGACAACTATTTTCAATCAGTCCAAACAATTGCCAACAATTACAGCTACCAGGATGCTTCGTTATGCTCAATTCCTCTCTGGATTCGATTATTAGATAAAATATCGAAGATCATCAGAACACATAAATGACGGTTATGTTATCAAGCGTCATTTCAATCAATTGAAATTATGTCAAGTTCCCAAAGAGAGGACACTAGATAGCCCATTACCTGCCACTGACCTATCACAACACCCATTACCTGCCAATGATAACCTACCACAAAAGCAGATGATCAACACCCATCAATATAGGAGAGTATTATATGCAGAGCCCTCTCCAAGCAATCTACATGAAACTAATATTGATACCAATAAAGCGGAAAATTCTAATTGTGGAGAATTAGTTTCACAAATGAACAATACACCATTCGAACTACCAAGGACAGATATACTAAACGAAATACCAAGCTCATCGACGAATATTGGACCTGGACGACTTCCTTCCGTTCCTGAATTACGACGTTCTACAAGAATAAGAAAACCTGTTGAACGCTCAGATTTATGAATTTTGATTTCATTTGAAGATTTCTATATTTTTATTGTTATTTACAGTCGATTTTAAGCGGCGGAAAAACTGTTATATATTAGAATAATGATTAGACCCTGTACATCAAAAATATCTGACAGTGTCAATAAAATTCAAAATCAAAAATTCCTTCCCTGAAATTACTAATAAAACATAATATCAATGGAGAAAGCATAACTGAAGTTACAGTCAAGAATGTCATATATGTACCGAATCTTTGTACAATTTTGCTATCCGTCAGTCAAATGATAAAAAATGGTAACATAGTCAAATTCGATGAAAAAGGTTGCAAAATTTATAATTCCCGTAATTGTTTGATTGCAACATCTACTCTGGTAGGTAATATGTTCAAATTGGATCGTCCAACGCAAGTGACAAATTTTTCAATGCATATGAAACCGGATCAGAATTTGTGGCACAGGAGGATGGGGCATATCAACTACCAAAGTCTCAGGAAACTTGAAAAGCTTGTGAGTGGTGTACATTTCACACCAAGTGATGAAGATCAGTGCACTATTTGTTCCAAAGGAAAACAAACCCGACTGCCTTTTAAACACGTTGGAACACGTTCCAATCGAATGCTTGAGTTAGTCCACTCAGACGTATGTGGACCAATGTCTGTCAATTCTTTAGGAGGTGCCAGATATTTCCTCATATTAGTTGATGATTTCAGTAGGAAAGTGTCCGTTTATATCCTTGAAAACAAAAATCAAGTTTTCAAGAAAATTCAGGATTTCAAGTTTTTTGCCGAAAACCAAACAGGGTTGGAGATGAAAATACTGCGAACTAACAATGGAACTGAATACTGCAATCAAGCTCTTAAAAACTTTCTGCGCAACAGTGGAATTCATCATCAGACTACAGCTCCATATACACCAGAACAAAATGGGGTAGCGGAGCGAATGAATCGTACCAGCTATGGCCGCTTCCATCACCATTAACGTATTGTAGTGATTGATTTCGCGTTCTTCCACTGAACTTTGATATTTGGCATTGAAAAATTCCGTACCTTGATCGGTTTGTAGATTTTTTGGACACCGTGTCGTATGACCCAATATATCATTGAATGATTTGGTGATTTCCTCTCCCGTTTTGGATTTCAGCAGACGAGTCCACAAAAATTTGGAAAAACAGTCAATGACGACCATAATCATGTTGAAATCATAATTTTCTGAGGAAAACATTCTCATTTTGGCCAAGTCCGTTTCAACGAGAATGTTCGATATCGTAGAATACATTGTATTCATTCTTTCTTTGATTTCAAACAGGTGCTTGGGCAATTCCGTCATTTCACCCTCCAGAAGATGCATTCGATCCCAATCGAGTTTCATATCGGCAGCCATTTTCTTGATGATGTCCGATGTTGCCGTGTCTTGTACAGATACGTTAGTCGAAATTTCTTTATAGTGTTTACGA
Organism: Gonioctena quinquepunctata; assembly: GCA_018342105.1. Lineage (NCBI taxonomy): Eukaryota > Metazoa > Arthropoda > Insecta > Coleoptera > Chrysomelidae > Gonioctena > Gonioctena quinquepunctata. The sequence goes on from JAFIRS010001713.1 coordinate 216,372, forward strand.
AGTGTTCTCTTCGTTTGCAGAATGGTATCGTTTATGGATTTAAGTGAGGTTTCAGCCGATGTGGCAACACCGCCTTGCAGTTGAGACTTCAATTCAGACCCAGTGGTGTTCACGTATTTTTTGGTAGTCGCATCACTATCAAACGTGGGATCTTTTGAATATCATATTTTCAAGTTATCCATGTCGATATCACGTTCATAGGTGTGCGGTAGAGAGGGAGTACGTGAGACAACATCGGTAGTTCCCTCTTACTTTCAAACGACCGTTCGCGCTTCAATGACATCCAGTCAACTCCAATATGTCTCGGTAGGCGTTCAAGTCATCTTCGCTATAGTTCCGGGGCCTGGTGTAAAATATCAGTTGATATAGTCCGGAAGTTGATTCAAATTGTTTAAGTCCCGTTTCCATGTATCCTCCTTCAAAGCGGATTGTTTTGGACCCCGAAAATCAACCGGGAGAGCTGACGTCATACCCAGGTCCATATAATTTATGTATACGTTCATCATCTCTCCAATGTTCAGCGATGTATTCACGCGACATGGTGAGATATCAATCGAATTGTTCGTTTATTAGAGCTGCAGAAAAATTCCGTGGCAACATGCAGTCATCGTCAGAATAATATTCTTCGTCACTGTTTCTCTCGTTTTGAGAATTCTCTTCTTCATCTTCTCCTTCGGGCTCATTTTCCTCTTCAACTTCAGGCTGTTCCTCCTTCTTGACTTTGAAAATGGATTTATTTAGGGTTATCGACGACTTGGCAATTTGTTGTAGCGGTTGAGATATCGGTTTGAAAAGTTTATTCAGCGTATCGTCTCGTTCATTCTTTCCAAGTTTCAGGGCTAGGTATTTTTTCCGTAAGTCTCGTAGAATTTTCCATATTTTTTGTAGCGCATGGCTTCAACGACCCTCCCGTCCGACATCTCGACGCTGAATGACGTGACGCGTGACGCAACTTCATTTTTATATACATGTCGAAGTTTTCGCGGTACCTGCTATTGTTCAAGTCGAAGTCCTTGACTATGACGAAGGCATCGTATTGGCTTTGAGACCAACATTCCGAACATAGCTTTTTGAATTGTTCGAAAGTCATATCGGGGAAAACGTATTCATCATAAAAGTGCTGCAAGTTGATTTCGTCCTGTTTGAAAAGCGCAATTATATATGCACTTTTTACGTATCAGCTGTTTGGGTACTACTACTACGCTCAATAGTCAAATTCAACCAATAGTCAATAGTCAAATTCAACCATACGCTCCTTCAAAGAATTGATACTTGGGCTGATACAAGGTTTTCTAATAGACGTAGACATTTGCGAATTTGGGGCCGTTTTTATGCAACACTGACGACAGCATAAGGTTCGTTCTTCCTGATTCGCTGGGACCACAAATAACAGCTTGGAAGGAATTTGGGAATATGCTGCCATGTTCACTTCCCCCTCCATCGCCACCGCCTCTATGCCCCACTACGTAAACGTCAAAGTTCTCGATGGAAAGCGTGTGCTCTTGCTGAACGAACTCCATGTTCTGATCACAATCTACAGAGTGATCGTTATATATCTTCACTTGGGTGGCTACTCTTTTCAGTCCTCCACCCTTATTCGATCTCCATTTCCTCCGCAGTGGAAACAATTTAGAAATTATATTTGTGTATTACCATGACTTGTTTGTGTTAATTTTTACATCGATTTTTTTTGTGTGCATTGGTGAGCACTAGAATCGTCTTATAATTGAAAATATCTTGATCTGTGGAATTCATCGGCTTGTTTTTGGTTGGAAGTTTTTTCAAACCTTGTGTTAATTCATAGGAGTCTTGACCCAATTTCAAAGTTCCACCATCAATGTTTATAGGTTCTCCGCCGATATAATATTTGAATCCGTTCAAGCTAATGCCATAACAGTCAAGATCGGGTAGCGGGAACATGTTTACGCTTCGGAGTCCCGAATGTAACTGACACTCGCTGCCGCATCAATCATGTTCAAAGGAACCTCCTCAACACCCCTGAATACCCATCAACACCCATCAACACCCATAAACACCCATCAACACACATCATCACCCATCAACATTCATCAACACCCATCAACACCCATCAACACCCATTAACACCCATAAGCACGCAACAACACCCATCAACACCCATCAACACCAGTCAACACCCCCTCCAACCGTCCTCAATCTCAAATATGACTGCCACCCTGGTTCCTAAGCTCTGCTGGAATCTATATTACTAGTGATGTCATCGCTGTGACGTCAGTCTTCATGTTGGTGTACGAGGGTGAAGGTGTGCTCAACACTCTGATAAATGAGCTCTCGTTCGAAGCTCATCTCCTAGGCGGCTATCGGTATTGTGGACGTAAGTTTCATATATCTTTTTTATTTCGGTGCCATCAAATGCAATTTTTTTATTTCGGTGCTATCGAATGCATTCGATAATTATTATTATTACAGCTGGAACAAGGTTACAAAAACGGTTGACACGAGGCGATCCCGGCATCAATCCATTGGACGTTGCTTGCAAACATCACGACATTGCTTATTCGCAGAGCAAATCGCTTGAAGATAGACACAAGGCAGATAAAATGCTCAAAGACAGAGGTTGGGAACAGGTCATAGTCAGAGATTCAGGTTTTGGAGAACGTGCGAACGCTCTTCTCGTCACCGGAGCCATGAAAGATGAGAGAAATCTTGGTGTGGGCATGTGCGACATGTTATCGAAAAAATCGCTAAGTCCCTGAAACCGTCTCCCACATTGAAAGGGGCTGCATTTGATGCCCTTGAAGCAGCTCGAGTGGCCATCAAGAAATTGGGTGGGAATCGACGAGTCAAAGTACCCCGCATAATACCTTTCGAAGCAAAGTCAGGTGGTGTTCTACCTCTGATACCGATAGTCGCCGGTTTGGTGCTCTAGATGCACTGGGCGGCGGAGCATCAGCCATTGCCAAAGCGATCGTGGATGCTAAGAATGCCCAGAAAAAATTGAATGAGGATAAATGTCATCACAAGGCCATGGAATCCATAGGCAAGGGGTTGTACGTGAGGAGGAATGCCAAAGGTGGTTATGGACTCTTCTTGAAAAAATCAGAGAACTCCAAATAAAGCTACCCGATCTACATTACGATTCGAGTGCATTATTACTTCGGGAGCCTTCGATGGTGACACGCCTGCGCACCCTATCTATGAATTTCCCATAGCTTCCGATCCCGGTTACGCGATAGACGAGAAACCTTCGGATTCACTCTATCTACCTGTAATACCGCAACATGAAATCCACAACATTACGGTGTTGGTGGTCAGCCATACGAATCCCATGAAGAGTCCTCTCTTTTGGATTACCTCAGTGACAAATATCGCGCCTATTCGTCATCGATTGTTCAAAACAGGAAAAAACGATGAAATCCGGTACGGTTGACGAACGATTGGATATCGAATCGAGCGCGGGATTCCCCGATCGAACTCGTGTCTATTGCATCATCATTCTCGATGGTAAGCCTGCACTACGGCGCGGCGTGTTTCATTTATTCATCATCCAGCCATCATGCGTATCGCATCCGTAGATATTCAAGCCTTCTGAGTCAATGGCACCTCCTATCCAAAGGAGATGTCCATAATCGTCGGCAGTCAGCGACACAACTTCTTATCCAAGACACCTGTGCCGTATACCAACCTAGATGCCCAAGACCGTCGCACCATAAAATATTTGGAAATATCGATGCATGGTACTCCACACGACACCGGCTACATAGCATACGAAAGAATGGACGACAGCCTACTGAGACACATATTCTACCAGGCTGATCGGATTTATGTTAGAGGAAAGCAAAAATACGATTTCCTCAAAGAAAAATTGCTGGAAATGTGTTTGTCTCACCAAGTTGAGATCTACGATGTGACCCATTATGACTCAAGTCAATCGACAGACAAATTCAAGCCCACCCTGGTCCACTGCCCCTACCACAACAGCAGGAAGTTCATGTGTGCCCAGAGGAACATCCAATATCACGAATGACTGTGTACATATATCTTACTGAATTAAGTTTATTTTAGAATGTTTTTTTATGGGGAAAAAATATGTATTTTTGTATTCCAGAGTTTCTGTTCATCTCTCCTTTATCACTTTTTCTCTTTCAGGTGGGGTAGAGTTCCCAATTAAAAAAATAAAATGAAGTTGAAAAAATAAATTTGAGAAAAAAAATGAGAAAAAAGTTGAAAATACTCGAGAAAAAATAGTAGTTAAAGAAAAAAAATAAACGTGAAGTTGAAAAAAAAAATTAAAAAATTATTGTGAATTTTTTTTTTGAAAAATGCCAAGTTTGAAATGAAAAACAAAGAGGGGAAACCGTCAAGTGTATGTCTCTCTCTCTTTCTCTTTTCCACGCCCACACACGGTATACGTGGCCTACGTCACGTACACCGTATGTTTGTGTATGGAAACAAAAGTCAAGTTAGAGTCTCTCTCTATTCATTTATTTCGATATTGCATGAAGATTCCAAGCTTCTTTTCACAGTTTTGAATGGGAATTTCGCCAAAGCGAAAACATTAAGGTCATAACAACACTTATATATTTCATGTTCCAAGGGAGGTAGTATTGGTGGTGGTGACGGCGGTAGTGAAGTCATCGCTGTTGCTGGCTGCTGCCATTGGAACACTTCTACATGGCATCACTGCACTTGTAGAATAATTCATTTCAAACTTGAGCTGATATTTCTCGATGATGGTGTTGTTGTCGTCATCGTCTTCTAGGTGGGGCGGCAGGTCTGTGGTGAAGAATAACCTCCGAAGTCGTGCTGTTCGATTCAATGGAATTCAAGACTGATTATCTCCATCTTTGAAAGATACCGCTACTCCTCGTACATCATCATACGGTATGTCTACGTAGAAGATGATGTTCAGAATCAAAGTCACTAGTACCATTTGAATCATATTTCGATAATGATGGCTGTGTCGTGCAAAGATTCAACACTTCCAATTTCATTGTGACGTTTCGTTTTTCTTCATAAAACTGCAACTCTTCGTTCAGGGCTCTGACTTTCCGATAAAACTGTTCCAATTTTCCTGCCTCTGCCATCGACGATGACATAACCTCAACTGACGTCATTTTCACAAAAACTCCAATATATACTTTTTTGTTCTCCTCCGCTAAACACTCCTTCGCCCCTCCCTGTATATTTGGCAACGGTTTAAAATATTATCCAAGTCGTATTTGACCTTGGTAGGATTTGCATTTATATTCAAGTTATTCCACAGTTAACCCATGCAGCTGCATACTCTCTTATCTTGTTAATGTGAACAAAGGATGCCGCCGATATCCGGTCGCTCAAATAAACAATTGATAGCAAAAGTGCTGACGTTGATAATGGTCAATGCTCAGATTCCTGCATCGACTTGTTGGTTGAGTCATGGCCACTCGATCGGTCATAAACACTATTGACTCCACCCATTTCCCAAAATGGCCGCCGATATTCACTTCCTCGATTGAACGGCCCACCAATGCCGTTGACGAATGCAGCTATTGGTTGACCAATGTGGCTAACGGACGACCCCACCCACTCCCATTCCAATATGGCTGCTGCTGAATGAATGGAATTAATATTTGTCAAAGAAGCTAAATAATCATAATACGATCAGTGAACGCGTAGATAAAACTCGGTAATAATAAAGAATGATCAAGTAACATTTATAAACGTGGTGTGTTCTCCAGTTGAGGGTAAGGAAATGAAACTGCTTATTCGGCAAGGTTTATATGTATAGTGTAATAAGGAACTATTCAATTATTGATTTGTCAAAAGTCGAAATATTAGCAATCGCCAAAATAACTGAAAAAGTTATGTTATTGGGCATTCCATATTTGTTTCTCATTCATGTTTATATATATATATATATATATATATATATATATATATATATATATATTTATATATATATATATATATATATATATATATATATTATATATATATATTTATATATATATATATATATAAATTATTTTATTTCCAATTTCTCCATATATTATAAATTATACCTGGGGTATCAATTGTTGTTTTTATATTTTAGAAAATACATATAAATATATATATATATATATATATATATATATACATATATATATATATATATATATATATTATTACAAGTCCTAGTGTATTATTGTTTCTGAACTATCTGAGATTGGTAACTGTACTGTCAAATTGAGACCCACGCTTCATCACATACTGAGTAAAATAATTTCTCAAGCCGCTCTGGGAGGTTGTCCAGTTATTGGTCAATAGACCAATAACGCTCGGTATGGTTGAGGCTTAGCTTTAACAAAAATACGAGCAATCGTAAGATTGGTTGGTATTTACTTCTCAAACAGGTCATATCAGATGAAAGGGAGGAATATCAAGGGGACTGTTAAACAAATTTGAAAAAAATTCAATGGACATAGCCCTTAAGGGAGAGTGTTAACCGTAGACACGTGTTTCGGGCTCTTGGCCCTCATCAGTACGGTGAAGAAGTGCAAGGATGAACAACACTTGGTAGAAAATGACAAATCAATGGAGTCAACAAACAGAAGCCAGCCGCTACGACATACTGTGGTGGTTTTTCATTAACTTCTCGGCAGGAGACTCATGCCTTTCTCAAAATATTTTTGATCACCATAAAAATTGTTGTCGGTAGGAAAATATATGATTGTTAGATATATAGAATTAGACTCACCCCAAAGCGTAGAATTCGTTTTTTCATATTATTGTTGGAGATTTGTTTATGACAAACTTCTCAGTTGATTTGAAAGAGGAGGGGGGGGGGACATTCAACATACATTTGTTAAAAAAGGAAAGGGGGGAAAAAGTAAACTTATCAGATGTCGGCTCGTGGTATGTGTTTTGTGTGATGTATTTGGTGTAAAACATCATTGTTTATCTGATATGTACGTGGGTGTTTTTCATTTGAATAAATAAAAGATTATAGAAGGTTGTAGTAAAGTTTGTTGATCAAATAAGTATCTTTTTGACATGATTTGTTTTTTTTTTAAATTTCAAATTGTTTCGCAGATTTCAGGTTTACGTTCTTGTAATTCTGTTTTCTCACACGTAGTATATGAAATTCCATGTAAAGATTGCATAGGTGTATACATAGGACAAACAAGCCATGACTTGGCATCAAGGATCCAATCCCATAGGAACGACAAAAAAAATCCAACTGCTCTGTCCAAACATGAAACTCAGCTCAACCACAGGTTCAATTTTGACGAAACAAAAATTTTTAAACCAGAATTACACAAACGTGAACGTGAAATCCATGAAGCCATTAAAATGAAAAAAATACAAATTCAATTAATGACAAAAAATATACAAATTTGATCAACAAACTTTACTCCAACCTGCTATAATATTTTGGACACCCCCTGTAAATCAAAAACACCCACGGAAAAAACCAGATAAAGAATAATGTTTCACACCAATCCATCGCACGAAAACACATACCACGAGCCGACATCTGATAAGTTGGCTTTCAATTTCGATTTATACAAACCCTCACAGCTGTTTGTTTCGTATCACGTCCCGTTTTCTTTTTTAAACAAATGTATATCAAATGTCACCCCCCCTTTTTTTTTAGCTCAACTGGGAAGTTTGTTATAAACAAATCACCAACAATAATATAACAACGAATTCTACGCTTTAGGGCAAGTCTAATTTTATCTCTCTAACAATCATATATGTTAATCAAAAATATTTTGAGAAAGGCATGAGTCTCCTGTCGAAACTTATGTCGTAATGATAATGTCTCATTTGTCCTATCCCCAAAAAATCGAACTTTTTGATACAAGGGCGAAAAAAAATAAAATATATATATATATATATATATATATATATATATATATATATATATATATATATAAAAATAACTATGAATTTGAAATAAACTTTGTAGAAAATATTCCTTGAGGTTGCAGTCAAATTTAATGGCCAATGAGAAAAGAAAAACTCTTTCTTATTTAGTCAAGCTTTCGAAAATGTTATATATATATATATATATATATATATATATATATATATATATATATATCTGGGATGGTGTTCTTGCATCTTGTTATAAATTTGGAAATTTTCTTCGGTTTTAGATTCGAGTTGAAGAAAGATCTCTTTCTACTTCATGTTAATAACGTCTCGTCTCTAGATGGGGTCTTCTTCAGGTTTCATTTGAAATCATGTATCACCGTTAATTACAAATACAACATTAAAAACTCATTCACCTCCGAAAAATTTCATCAATAATGTCACTATACCAGAAGAACACATTCTAATCTCTTTATATGTAATATCATTGTACTCAAATATTCCGATCAAATTAATTAATGACATAATACGAAAAAACCTCAACATCTTAGGAAATTACACCCCCTGCCACTGGAAGAGTTCATCACAGCCATAGAGCTCCAATAGAATGAACAGTTCTATGAACACTTGAATTCAAAACTGCCGTTTTTCAAAAGCTATGTGGATGATTGCAACTAGCCATCGCCGAAATCAAACTGGAAGAAATAAATACATTCAATCCAAAACTACAATTCAGTGGAGAAAAAGAAATCAACAACAGAATCATAGAATAGACCTAACATTGATAAAAGATGGAAAAATACTCACAAATTGGTTTACCAAAAACACCTGGTCTGGCAGATATTTGAACTTTGACTCAAATCACCCTATACAATCGTCGGTATAAGTATGGCCGACAGAGCAATCCAACTCAGTGGTCCAGAATCAAGACAAGAATGTTTAGAAAAAATCAGGAAAACCCTACAAAATAATAACTATCCAATTAATTTCCTTAATGACATCATCAAACAAAGAACAAACAAATTTCAGAACTCTGAGAATAATATAAAAAAAATAGAAATGCCGAATCCAAATAACTATGTTGCACTTCAATATGTACAGGGCCTTTCAGAAACATAAAAAATTCTAAACAAACAAAATCATATGGTTTTTCGAAAAAAATGTGTTTCAGTCCTTTCAAAAGTCGCATTCCAAAACAAAAAAACTGGAACTTCATTCACAGCATTCATGCAATGAATGCAATAAAGAATATATAGGTATGACGTCACAATTGCCATGCAATAGACTCAACGGGCACAAATACATGAAAAAATCCAGTACTACCTTAAATGCATATATAATCCAAGATAATCACAATACACATTTCGCAATCACTAAAATCATCGCATTCGAGAAGCACAAAGAAAACCGATGCATTAAAGAAATTATATACATAAAATCTTCGAATACCATAAACAAAGAACTGACATCAACAATCTGAACCAAATATATCACTTATAAATATCCACACCAACACGTAGATAATCGCCCTCATCACCCCCTCACACATCGCCTTACCAAGAACTCTCCCAATACACATGCCCTCTTCGCTCCAGCTCATATTATTTCCAGTGCACCCATCGTCTCGCCTTCGTCGGTCCACCAAAACAATACAGTATAAAAAGTATAAATAATTACATTTTACTCATCACAATAAGAAAAAGAAAAGGCTCAGTGTCGAGTTACTTCCATGTCGTTGCTTGGGTACGTACCAGTCAGTTAATTGAAACAGAGAGGACAAATATATTTTCATTTTTAATGAATAACTCTATGACAAACAATTCTTTCTAGATTATTTATGATTGAACTTTCAAATGAATCTTAGAGAAGTCCCCAGACGAAACGTTGTTAACACGAAGTGAAGAGAGATCTTTTTTCAACACGTATATATATATATATATATATATATATATATATATATATATATATATATACAGTGACCGGCAGAAAGTACGCACCATATGGGAATTTTTTTTAATATAAAATTTTGACAAATGTCGATACATGCAATCGCTCCTGCATCAAAAGAAACCCCAAAAGATGTTATACAGTGCCGTTCGTCTTTTCTTGTTTGGCGGGAAATTTAAAAAATTTAAAAATTATGTCTCAAAACACACTTATTTGGGGAAATATTGAAAAATGTTATTTGGAAAAGGTGTTGAGAACGACATTTTATAGCTATGTACAAGTTTGGAAAAAATCTGAGATAAAAAAATAAAAAGCAATTTTTGCCATAAAAAAAATCTATTTGGAAAAATACATTTCTGACAGAGAAACTCATAAGTATAGCCCAAGAGTAATATTTTGAATAATATTTTGTAAAGATTCACCAGGTACTTCTATTTTATTCGAAGAAAATTTTAAATCTGTGGATTTGCCATGTGTTCAGCTGCTTCATAAGAGGTCACAGAAATATCTTCAGGACATTATAATCTCGATACTATTTATTATTGACAAAAAACCATGAATCTACAGAATTTTATTATGAATTTTTTATTAGAAAAAAAATTGATTCAATTTTTTACATAATTACATTTTATAATAAAATTAGAAGCTGAAACAATTATAAACCAAACAATTTAATGTATACTCGAGAGTTTGTAAATGTCCATTACTCGACGTGTCTACCCTGACGTTCAATACATGTAGTTGTTCGGGATTTCATTTTTCTGGACACATTTCGCAGCATTTGTGGTGTAATGTTATTGATACATTGTCGTATTACTTCTTCTAAATGGTCGATATCACGAAATGGCCGATGTTTATTAACCCTACTTCTAAGGTAACCCCATAAAAAGAAATCCAAGGGCGTTAAATCTGGGGATCTTGCAGGCCACGGGTTTTCTGAATATCGTCCTATCCATTTATGAGGAAAGTGTTCGTTAAGCCACGCTCTGACTTCAAGGGTACTATATACTGACACTCCGTCTTGTTGGAAAAAAATATCATCCCTTCTTTGCAGCGGTAATCCATGTAAGAAATCAAAAAACACATTATTTAAAAACACTAAATAATTTCGTGAATCAAGGTTGCCCCTAAAAAAGTAAGGCCCAACGATCTGTGTATCTAATATGCCGCACCAAACATGAGTTTTGAAAGAAAGTTGACTTTTTGCCTTTATCTTCCAATTTGGGTTTTCATCAGCCCACCATCTACAATTCTGGGAACTGACAGTACCGTTTGATGTAAAAGTCGCCTCATCAGTAGATAAAATGTTCGTAGGAAAATGTTGGCATTCTTCAATCATGCATTGGAACCAATATGAAAAACCTAAGCGTGCATCAAAATCTCCATCGAGTAGGGTGTGGATGAATTTTGGTTTGTATGCACAAAATTTATTATTCCTCAAAATTCTTCTTATGGATTCTTCAGATATACCGGTTTGTTCCTGCCTCTCTGATAGTGCCATCCGTGGATTTTCTGTGACCGATAACAAAACATTAAAGGTACCTTCCTCATTAGTGACGGGCTTACTATGTGGAATTTCGTAACGATTTTCTACACTGCCTGTAGCTTTGAATTTGTTTAAAATACGCAACACAGTAGATCCATGGATATTCTTATATGGATATCTAGCATTGAATATATCTGCTGCTTCTCTGGAACTATGAAAACGCTCACCACATATTAAGAGACGAGCCCAATTTTTTCTTGCAAAGTCAGCTTTTTTGGGGCATCTCTAATTATTGTTAACACACAACAAAATGTAACTTTTACAATGAAAAAAACCAAAGAATAAAGACGATAAAAACACCTGGATAAATAATAACACTACTGAATCGTTTGACAACTCTTAATAACACATTGTCATTATTAGTCAATTGTTTCATGGCCTCTTTGATCATGAGGAAATCTGTCGATGCACGCATCAACAATGATAATATTGTATGATTCCAACAATTTGCTAAAAATCAATTTATTTTTTGTTTGAATAAAAAATTCAATTTGAAATTATGTAGATACAAGGACCTTTATCAATAATGAACAGAATCGGGATTATAATGTCCTGGAGATATTTCAGTGACCTCTTATGAAGCAGCTGAATACATGGCAAATCCATAGATTTAAATTTTTTTCCGAATAAAATAGAAGTAGCTTGCGAATATTTACAGAATATCATTTGAAATATTACTGATGAGTTTCTTTGTCTCAGATGTATTTTTCCAAATTGAAATTTTTATTATAGCAAAAAATTGATTTTTATTTTTTTATCTCAGATTTTTTTCAAAACTTGTACATAGCTATAAAATAACGTTCTGAACAACTTTTTCGAATAACATTTTTCGATATTTTCCCAACTAAGTGTGTTTTGAAACATAATTTTTAATTTTTTTTAAATTTTCCTCCAAACACGAGAAGACGAACGGCACTGTACAACGTCTTTTGGGGTTGCTTTTGATGCAGAAGCGATTGCACATATCGATATTCGTCAAAATTTATTAATAAAAGAATTTCCCATATGATGCGTACTTTCTGCCGGTCACTGTATATATATATATATATATATATATATATATATATATATATATATATATATATATATATATATATATTGTTATGATATGAAGTTATATGTTAAATATAAAAAGAATGAACATTTGATATAATGATATTTATACATTACATCAATACCTGCTATGATTGTTTTCACAATTTTTCTGTGTACTTTGCATCTCTGAAACCTTTGTCCATATTATAGTCAACGCAGATGATCCAAGAGTTTAGCAGTGGAGCTTTTCTCTTATCATCAGAATGTTTCCAACAATCCATTTAATTGGCACAACCTATTGGAATTCAAAATCCACAAATAAAACTTCAGAATTCAAATAGACAAAAATAATCTACAAGCAAGAACCTCCTGTATGCTGATCTTGAGTCACAAGGAACATGACAGGGACATGTAAAACTATTATAAGAAATAATCAAAATAACAGATTTGAGAACAGAAAATGGGTGAATATGAATTTTGAACAGTTCTGTATAAATAATGTTAGGTGTAGATATAGAAATTGTAAATAAAATTGTATCATATATTAGAATTAGAAAATGTGTTTCAAGAAAGTGTGTAATAAGTGAAATTCAGATCGGGAAAACAAAAAAAAATGGTTGCCTGAGGAAAAAAAAAAATGAGGAGTCGAAACATAATTTTGGGGAGAAGCGGTAACAAAAATTTTTCATCATCGAAAATGAACGCAAATAAGCAGACAACAAATGTAACAACAATTTCAACCTCGAATACAAATGTAGAAACTGCCTAGCAAATATTCGACCAAAGAGCCACTTACCTCCAATCCAAATCAGATCATATTTCTAATACATGACAAAACCAGCAACAAGGGGGCCACATCAGATAACTCAACTCCCAGTACCCATTGAACATCTACTCCCGGATTTTCGTGAGTGCACGAACTGAATGTACAAAAGGTATTTCATCAACAAAAACTAAACCCCCTGATACGTTTCGCACTAGACACTTTTTATGATTCTTTTTGATAACACCGATTCACAGTGGTGAACTTTTTTCCGTACTCATGATTATAGTATAAATATTACCTCTAAATATTTACTTGCAATATTCACTGATTTCTCATGAGCAAGCATCTGATGTTTTGAATTTGATTGTTTCAATAACATTAATCATGAGTCAAATATCGTAGGAATAGGTATCTGAAATATTTGAAAATTTATTTGAATGAAAAAAACAATCATTCAACTATTTTCTGGTCTCTTTATTCATCATTTGATCATACTACAAGCTATATTTCTTCGAAACAGTATATTGACTTCAAGAAAAACAAATAGATGGCGCAACTGCAATCCTCCTGAGATTTGGGACGATCTACATAGGTGTATCGACTTAGCTGGGAAGAGGTAATGAAAGAAAGATAAATGGTATATTGAGAAGGGGTGAGAATGTCATTGCCGGAGTTTATTGTTGTGATGAGTATTTGAAAAGCACATAAAAGGAAAAAACAAATATATATATATATATATATATATATATATATATATATATATATATATATATATATATATATATATATATATATATATATCCCAATTGCATTAAAAATTGAAGGAACGCATATGAATAGGAAAGCATAGGTAGTGTCACATCCGTTGAAATCATGCAAACTTTTTTTCCTTTACTGATTTTGAAAAATAAATTTTTGTCATTTTCAGGATGTATAATTTTTTCTATTTATGAGTTTTGGCATCAGCTTCTGCTATATTTTTTCGATAGATGCGTAACAACAATTTTCAATCTCTTTAGTTATATCTTTTGAAAACATTACTTCTATGATCTACTTGTACACTACACTTCAGATGCCCCTTCGTTTGAAAGGCTCCTCTTTGACACCTCAGTATGTTATCATGAGTTGCTCAATAGTTTACTCTGTGGGAATATCAGGAAAATATTTTTCCAAACATTTGGAGGTTGAAGATACATTTTTCATCTTCCTGGACCCTCTAGGAACCAGCAAAATGTCACCCAACTAATAGCTGCCGCCTTCCTCCACTACCTTTTTGCTACCTGCCAATCTATTTTGTATCATTGAGACATCAAATATGCTCTGTATCTGAAATAATTTCATTTAATGAATTAACACCACAACTTTACAGTTGAAAATACATGTGTATGTATAAATAATTTCTTTATTTAAAAATAAAAAAAGCGATAAAAATTAACGAATAAAGAATCATATATCCATAGATTGAGGTCTCTTTGATGGGCTTCATATTCTTGAAAACATTATAATACTCACGTTCCAGATATATCCTTCCCTCCAAATGAAGGGCTGCATGAGCCATTTTATCCACGTAAATTTCCACAAATAACCTCAGACAGGGAAATTACTTCGATCGACTGAAGTATGTCTTGGTTCGATCACCATGCTAAATATGGATGTTTTGAGCAACTTCGAAAGTAAGTAAAATTTGTCAATAACAGATGGGAACTGTTTTCTATGGAAGCTACATATTAGAATTCCGTGGAACTGACAGGTAGTATTCGCTTGAGACGGTATCGCTATAATATAATCGAGGAAATGTGTGCGTGAGGTATGGAAATATTCGAAAGGTTCGTCATTCGTGAATACTGAATAGTCAGGAGGTTTCCCCCGGTTGAAATTTGGACGTTTCACTCACAAACAATTGAACAAAGGCATTTCAAATAGTATCATAATAATTTTGAAAGAATTACATACATAATAATTATTATTTTTATAAATTATTTGAATCCATGAGTCATTTCAGTATAATTCTGGATATCAAATGAAGATAAGAATAAAATAAATACTTTATTTAGGAAAATATTGAATATATTATAATTTCTTTGGTTGTCACAATTAATATAAAGATAATTCAATAATTGAGAAATGGAAAATCAACTATTATCTGAATACCATTTATAATATCCAGGTAATCAGTTAGGTAACCATTGTTTTCTCCTCAGATATATTGAGAAAAAATAGAATTATATTTCCTCGTATAATATTCTCTTCGTTATACTCATTAAGATATTATCTACCTCCCGATTGATATAGAATCATTGTAACTGTAATTCAGTATAATTATACCTGGAGCTTTGAAGCTCATATGTGTGATTCTGTGAGACCAAATATTGTCAAAAACATCCAGTCTCTTCATAGTTCACTCATCCAGTAGAGAACATAAAAATAGCAAATTATTTTTCAGATAGTTTCATGGAAACGATCACGCACCAGGAAAGTTTTTCAATAGAACAAACCTCTATTGATCGATAGATGTAAAATATAATGATCATACTAACTTGTTATTACTATTAACCTTGTCAAATGGCCGCCTAGGGTGACGAGAGACAGTGCACAACTATAGATAATATTTTTGTAAATAATGAATTTTGGCTTATCATGCGTATTTGACAATACTGTATCAGATCATCGGATTGTTCTTATGGAAATCGACTGTGATGTGGCTGCCGCTCTGAATTCTCACCGGGGAGACATTTCACAAATAGTTCGATAAATGACTTTATAGGCCAGTAGAGATAGACATGATTTTCCCAAAATTTAATAATAATTACAAAAGTTTCAAAACTTCAGTAGAGTGAAGAGGACTTTTATATGATTTAGTCTGATTTTGCAACCCTTTTTTCTTATTGGGAAATGTTGAAAATCAGGATTTAATAAATTTTCACATTATTAGCGCGGAAAAATTCGCAAAAGTTCTGCAAACTCTCGAAGTTTTGAAAAATAGCAAATTACATCCTCTGATAAATTTGCAACAACTTATACAAAACGGAAATGTCTGCTTTATCAAAGAAAATTCATTGTTAATCCTAATTTCTCGATGAAAATTCCAAAAGTTCTGCAAACTCGCTAAAATAACTGAAATAATGTTTTTGATGGGAGTTTCGATTTGCAACCTCTTGCGTCAAACGGAAAATATATTTTTTCATTAAATTGTTTTTTTTATTGAAATAAATATCGAAATTATTACAAAAGTTTCAAATAATGGTTGCAAGTGGAGATGTCCTGACGTAGAATGTTTTCATTGATTTGCAACCTCGTCTGTAACATGGAAATGAGGGTAAAATAAAAATTCGTATTTGTACTCTACCAAAAAAAGGAAAAGTTTTGCGAATCAGGTAGCCAACTCATTTTAGCAATTGGTGGCAGTAAAATAATTTGAAAACTATGTAACAATGCGAAACATTCGAATGAAAAAAATATTTATTTTGGCAACACCTGTGTTGTCTGAATTAAAAAAATATCTATTTTGGCAACACCTGTGTTGTCTGAATAATGAAGATTTTTATATACTTAATAACTGACATTCATTCTGTTACCAAGTGAACTATCGACCAAGAAGAAGCTCGTCAACGGTAGGTGAAATCATTCAATGTTGAAAGCTAACGTTTTCGATATGAATTCAAAACATATTTCCATTAGGAATTTGCATAAAAAAATACGTACGAGTACGTTTGATGGAGAATCGAGAATCTCTCGACACGTTTTCATGATTTTCTTGATTCATAAAAAAATGCAGGAAATATTGAGATTAAAAAAATACTCTTACAGTTGTACATTAGTACGATTAATCTATAACTGTGTTACGTCACAGTGTTCTGTTTACAGAGTAATGAATGTACAGCAGTTCAGTAACATGATTTATTACCAGAATAACAGAAGACTGACAATTGTATTTTTATGACAGACAACTATTTAACTAACCAAAAACAATGCATATTCATCTAATAGCCCTGGAGCTACAACTGAAATAATACGTGCTACCAACATGTTTTCCCCCTTCATTTAAAAAAAAATTATAAATCAAGAAAATGATTTTTACGTGTTGATTATATTTCAGTCCTCCATTGAGATTCAATAGAATGTTTCATGTGGAACCACAATTTGGGTAAGAAAGTCGAGTGGAAAGGTGAATTATAATTTTATTCAATTCAAGAAATACAAACCTGTGAAAATTAAATTTGAGATGTTATATCGATTTCACAAATATTTTTTTTCAGCAACTTTTCTGTTTGATTATGAAAATTGTCTGCTTGCGAGATATACAATCGATAACGTTTCGATATCCTCACTTCCATAGAGCATCGATTATTCATTTTAAAATCTCGTCGATTGCTATGAAGTCATCTTGTGACAAGTGTAAATTTTAAAGAAAAATGATTGCATGTCATTTCTAATGCGATAAAAAATAAATGTCTTCCAATAGTCTTTCAGAAGAATTTAGCAACATTTTTTATTCTTTCGATTGTTGCATTCGAAAATATTAGATTTGATTTATTTTGCTGATTAGTCGAAAACAATGATTGTTTTCGAGATCAATAATTAGTTTAAAATTTTTTAATGGTTAACTACGTAACCGTATTATTCTTTGGATGCAATTTCAATCAACCAGTACAGAATATAACAGATATACGCGATGAATGATCAAGTATTCACTGGACCACTGTAGATTTGTCGATCTAACATATATCTTCAACCTATTTGCACAATGTTCGCAATTTATGGCCAAATTATAAAAAATCAAATCAATTGTACAAAACAAAGAAGTTTCGTTTAACAATGACGGTTGCAAATCTCTTGCGTCACGTAGAATATTAGTCGTAATTTTAATTGCAATTTGCATAACTTCTGCAATTACTTCAGAAGTTGTAAAATAGCAAAAAAGTAATATTGGTGGATAAAAAGGTTCCGTTTTTCGTATGAGGTTGCAAAGATCGATTTTTTCTGAATTTGCAACGACAATACAAAACTGTTTCAATTATTTAATTGCTTGTGAGTATTGAAAATGGAAGCGTTATGGAAAAGTTTAAAAAATAAATGATGCGTTTTTCAGAAATGGTACGTGAATATTTCAAACTTTTTTTCCGTTCACTCATCCAATTTGCAGAACTTTTGAAATTTTTTCAAACAAATTACAATGAAAAACAAACAAATGAGAAAAAACAAGGTTCCCTAACTTTTACACGGTTGCAAACTTAATACATGTTGTAAAACACCATTACTATAGGTATGCCTAGTTTGCAGAACTTCTGCAATTTTCAGTGCAATAATAAAGCATAAAAACATTTTTTGCAATTGAAACAATGTTTCGTTCATCGCAGACTTCTGCAAAATTTTATAGTTTGTTTTCATTGATGCACTTACATACCATTGATGTTTGAAAACTTTTGGAATTAATGTTTATTGATTGTCTATATCTACTGGCCTATTATACATGGCCTTATGACTGGGGACTGGAATCAGTTGTACGGTAAATTGGATACGAATGAAGCTTCTACTTATTTTATAAACTTTTTTACCTTTCACTTTAATGTACATTTTCCATGAATAACGAGACAATCTGCAGAAAGATATACCAAGTTGATAAATAATGATGTACGACAACCGTCTACAAGCCTAAAAAACTGACATGCCCTCTCAAGAACATTTCCTGAACTACGTTGATTTTATGAAGACCAAAAAAAGGGTTATATAAAGGCACCACGAAAGAAACATTATCAGAATATAGGTAATTGAAATATTCGATATCCTACAAAAAGCGCTTGGGAAGTAATAAATGATTCCACAAAAAACAATCAAAAAACAGAATATATCATTGCTATCAGATGAAAATAGCCTACTAGAGAACCGCATAGATGTTGCTCATTATTTAAATCTGTTTTTTGAAATTTATCCACTTGATATTATTAAGAATATACCGTGTGGTTCTGCTAGGGATTCCATCAATGTACCCTCAAACTCTACGTAAACAATAGTATTGTATTTTTATACGCCAAATATGAACTACTACAAAATAGGTTGGAAAATGAGAGTTCTTATGGCTTTGACGACATACCAGCGTTTTTGCTAAAGAAGCTTGTCTTTTTCATAATTTCTCCTCCAAACTATCTTGTCAACGTTTTGTTTTCAAACAGTAATTTTCTCGATTGCCTACAGACTGGCAGGGTCGTTCCAATTCAGAAGAAGGTGATCCAAAGCAGGTTGGTAATTATTGATCCATAATTATTTCCTCCACACTTTCAAAAATATCTGAATATGCGTATTTAGGAACACTGAATCTTCACTTGAAGCAGAATCATATAAAAATCGATAACCAGCATGGATTTCAACCTGACTAATCTGGTTGATGCAGGCGAGTGCCCTGTTGGGATCTTTTGTGATTTCCGCAGGGCGTTTGACTGCGTCAACTATAACATCTTACAAATGAATTAATTGAAATTGGTGTTCAGGGACTTGCCTTGAAATGGATAAAATCATATATGTACGCACGTCGACAGTACGTTGGTCTTCCAAGGGTGACTGGGCGATCAGTGACTACCTGTTACTCGGAAGATTTCGACATTAGTGAAGGTGTTCCTCAAGAGCCAGTGGTGGGCCCAATATTATTTCAAATATACGTAAATGGCATCGTTAGAGCCAGCCCATCTATACATTCCACGTTGCATGCAGACGATACGTCGATACTCATTTCGGAAAAATCTAACTATTCCTTGGAAAAAAGATATAAATGGAGTTTTTTCCAGTCTGCATAACTGCATGAACTCACTACACCTGAATGCAGGAAAATCTCAGTCAATGCATTTCCATAAAAAGAAAAAACAAGTGCCAACCATGCATGTGAATATTAATAATGAAGTTTCGGAAAATGTACCATATGTAAGGTTTCTAGGCTCATACAATGAGTGTTTCGACTGGAGAAAACACTGCGAGACAGTAATTCCGAAACTAAACTGTCAGCTTTCTATTCAAAAAAATGAAAACAGTTCTGACGGAAAAAACAATTGATAATGTTATACTATGCTCAAGCCAAATGACGACTAAGATACGAAATATGTTTCTGGGGGCTATCCACCTGTTTAGAATGATGTATTTATATCGCAAATGGTGTATTTATATCGCACAAAAAATGATTAATTTTATAGCTGGTTTATTTCATACCACTAGTTGTCGTGATTTCTTTGAAACCTATGAAATGTTAACCTTACCGTGCTTATGTATTTGTATTTTGTAACCTAACCACTTTCAAGGGAAATTAACAGATTCATTCTATTTATATGAGACAGCGGATTGACTTTTGCCATTTTGCCATTTTCAAAAAACTAAATCACCCACTGTGACTGGGCAAAGGTTGTTCAATAAACTTCCGGCCAACATTGAATCATGTGTAACACTAGAATCATTTAAGCAATGTCTTAGGAAATACCTACTGAAAGCTAGTTTTTAATAATTGGAAAAGTTTCAAGATGTTAGACTTAGTTTAAGTTTATTTTCAGTTCTAGTTGCTATATTTCTGTTAATTATCTTTTGGCAAATTCTGCACATGTTTCTCCATGTCATTGAGAAAATTAAGTATTATTATCAATAAAAGATCCCGAAAAAAAACTGAGATTTCTTCTGATCTGTTTCATATCAAATTGTATTTTCTGATACTACCAAATATTCAGTCGATAGATCGAACGGAAATAATTTTTGACGTTACTTTCCAGTTGTGGTTCAGTAGTCACTGTCAAATTAAAAACCTGTGTGAAGTTGTTAGTCACTCTTCAGTGACATTTCTTTTTTGGTTTTGTTTGGCATGAGTATCGTTGATCAAAAAAAACAGGCTGGTGTTGCAAAAAAACATGCGAGGCTGTGATTCGGGAAACGAAAGAAATTATCAGTCTATCGATTTTTTACTTTCGAGTGAAAGGGGTATCGAGAAGTGAACCTTATCTTTGGTGGGTAATTACCTTCAAATATCTAATAGAATCGCTAATAATTGGTTGAGTATATCTATTACTGCTAATTGAATGACTTATTCATTACCATCTTTTTCGTTTGCCTGAGATTATAATTATGCGAATGGTATCATATGGCAAGTACTGAGGTTAGAAATTCAAAATTTTCTGTTTTTTGCATCATCATGGCTTATGCCTGAGTTTTCGAACTGCCCAATTGTTGCCCATTTTTCGAATGCAATATCTATCAACGTATTTCTGTATTTAAATCATATTTCCACCTAATACTCATATATTCTTCGGGCATTGATTTTGGGGTTATATAGAAATTTTCATTCGTTTAAATTTGAATCAACCAGTCCGTGCTCGACTTTTTCATCCATCACGAATTCTAATTGAGTTGATTTAACCTCAATAACAATTTGTTTTTTTTCCAAAGATTCCCCAAAGTTCCATTTTCTGAGTATTTTCCTCATTCGGATTATTTTGCATGTTTAAAAGGCTTACGTTCAATCTTGTTGTGAACGAGAATTCAACATTTATTTTGTGAAGACAGTTTCAACGTTAATGGAAATGTCAGGTACCAGATAAGTAGTAACAAAATCTGAAGACCAATTTTCAAACATATCCTGGTAGAATGTTCACTCTTCACTCCACAGAGAAATGATAACAAGATACAAGAAACTTTGCTTATTACCAGGATATTTCCAAGGAAGAGTTGATTATTTTGTGATATCTAAGGAGTATCTTTCCCAGATGGACGAATCCCAGGGTGAGCATTTATTTATTATATTTCTAATCTTGTTGATATTATTACATAATTTTCCCTGTGGGAAATGAATGCTTTGACCTGAGTGAATTGTTGCTTTGCTTTAGTTTCCACAGAGTTCTCAATCTCCTATTGTCTTTCGTTCCTGTGAATTTCATGATTACCCTTAAACTAAATCAAGCATATAGTGAGATTCTCATTTAGAGGCATCCCAGAGATAGATTTTTTTCCTGCACATGTTTTCCTCCTATGGAAGAGGTTTTTGAGAGCTGAAGGAGAATTTGTCAACCTCGAGAGAAATTATCGTTCTCCATTTGACAAAATTATCGGGCTCACCTATTAGGGAAGGGGATTCACCACTCTCTTCATCGAAATATGTGGATATATAGGCACTTATATCTGTATGACTGGGTAGATCTCTATCTATCGGGATTCCTTCTGTTGGAAAATCATCTTAACCATTTATCTTTATTAGAGAGTCAATCGTGCTCACTTGTGAGGAGTGATGTCACAATGTCTATATAGTTACCGAGTATTAAACTTTCTCTCTGAAAAATTACAAATTTTGTTTGTTCTCTGGAAAACAAGTCTTCACTCCTCCCATTTGAGAATTCTTTTGTTCAACTACGTTTCATTACTTTCACTCTGTACTTTTCTAGTAAATTATCAAGAATAATTCCAATTTCAAATATTGAAAAAATTTTGTTGGAAATTATTTTGGGTGGTTTTTCCATAATGCTCAGTGAATTATTGTTATCAATTTTTGAACAATTAAATCAATCAATCAAGTTGTTTTCTGTTATAGCTTTTCATCATTATTTCAATTTCTGTTTAATAATTTTTTTTTGTGGAAACTTATATTTTCCCAGTCATTTGTATAAACTGGTTTAACTTTTATTATAAGTTGTATTCGACCATTTCTGGGTCCATTAAATATAAATTTGAAACTTAAGCTTGAGGTTCGAATGATATTCTTAGTTCTCCCCAAAATTGTAACAATTTCTGATTCCCATCGTCTTCTTCACATGTTTATACCACTGAGGATAGCAGTTCACTGGGGACAAAAGGACTGATACCTTTTGGAGGTCACACAGCAGTCCACTTCTAACCTGGTCCGTGAAACATAGCACATTAACGACTGAGCGAAAT
Source organism: Gonioctena quinquepunctata (assembly GCA_018342105.1). Classification (NCBI taxonomy): domain Eukaryota; kingdom Metazoa; phylum Arthropoda; class Insecta; order Coleoptera; family Chrysomelidae; genus Gonioctena; species Gonioctena quinquepunctata. Next base: position 239,378 of record JAFIRS010001713.1, read on the forward strand.
CAACACGACAACCCCACTAAGACCAAGATCGTTACCACTGTGCTGATACCAACGTCGAATGAACCAGCCTTCCAAGTCTCTTTTTCATCGGAGACCATCTTTAGCTGAGATCCATCCTAACTAGTAGCTCAGGTATAACAGTAGCAACGACCATCTTCGTCTGGAATCAGATGTTCAGAGATAAATGTTTAAATTCTAATTGACCGATCCTCAATTGGAAATTCAATGAATTGTTTTTTTTCCATGTAAATTCACATTCACACTTCCATTGTTACGTTCATTGAAAAAAAATTGTTCATAACTACTTCATTATCTGAGTAATAGAAATAAATTATTAAATTGATTTTCTGCTAACTTATTTTGCCTTCCTATACAAGCTAGGTAATATTTGCTCATTTTATATATTTTATTTTCTCCGACTTTTTTGTCTTCTGCAAGTCTGGCGCCCAAATAACGGACCAGTCAAGTTGATTGATGAATAATTTTTCTAGTAGCCTAATCTGAAAAAACCTATCAAAAGTCATTTTATTGAACTTTACTCAGGACCTCACCGAGTCAAACTGAGTAGCCTAGGGGCCAAGTTATTTCTTCTTTCATAATTTAATGACATTCTTTAAATTTGTGATTTAAAGAATAAAGGGTGTTGCACAATATATAAAATAGCAGATGCCGAAGGCACATCAATACCACAAAAAATTGGTAATGAAGCTGAATAACTGAATAATTGATATTTTATCATTTTGTTAACTTTATGAAATTTGTCATTTTGGGAACTACAATTCCAGTGAACAGATAATTTGAATGAGTTCAATAGCCGACCATTGGAGGCTACCCTAATTGTTATGCTCTTGAAATTTGATAGAAAATTATTCTCACAGAGCTAATTTTGTCGGTTGGTTTTCAAAATATTACTTTGGTTGAAGTCGTGTATGTTTCTACAAATATATGTTATTGTACAAAAGTGAAACTAATTGACAAATTCAATATAATCAACAGTGTTTATAATAACATGATGTGAAGTTTGCATTTCTCCCAACGTTGAATTTCATCAGCATAGTAATATAACAGCATTATGAAACATTCCATTTCAGTAGAATGAATACTGGTAAAAACTTTTCGGCAATTTTGAAATGACTGTCTCGTAATAACGGAAACTCTCTGAGTGAGCTTCGTTCAGGGTTCTAGTGAGATGATTTTAGATCACTGCTCCGAGGTGGAAAATATTACAGGTCACACCGAATACAACTCTGGTATGCTTATGATATTCGAGCTGATTATTTTCATTACACCACAGGAAACGCGGACAAATACTGATCTGAAGAACATCTCCTTTTATATCTGATATCACATCAATTTTATTCAACCTGAATCAAATCAATATTGAAGGGATGGGTTCTATCAGGTTGATTTTTTTTTCTAAACACTGATTCAGAAATGCGTAATTCTCCATTCTGGCTGAACCATCAGATACAGGACGGAGTTTAGTAGTGGTGCTAGTCAATTTCAGATAGTGACCTCCAAAACTCACCTCATTCACAGGAACGTATTCAATCATGCCATCAACTAACCATTCGTAGGAAACTTTGTTGTATTTCTCATGATATCCATTGATTTTCAGTTTTTGCATAAGATTTCCCGTTATTTTATGGGTATTTCAAAATTACTTGGGAGAAGGGAATGACCCTCGATCCAAGGAAGGGCAACTTCGTACCTTCTCCTTGAATTCACAGATATTGTTCTCTGAAAATGATCCATTACTGCTATTTCCGCTACTCTCCTGGTATTTCCATCTATTCGATCCCAAATCTCAAGTACATCAACAAGTTTCTATAAATTGGAAATATCGTAGGATTTGCATACGAATAGAGTCACTATCAGACAATTGACAGCTTTCCCATAGGAATCCATCCAAGAATTGTGTCCATTGCAACGTAACCGCATCAATGAGCACTTTCTATAGGTAGAAAAGCGTTGTTGTGTATTGATAGTTCTGCTGCTCTGACTGGAAACAGATTGAATTCATTTCTGTTCCTGGCTCCACAGAGGGAAATCAAAGAGTAGTTGAATTTTATTTTCGCAAACCATATCAAAATACAGATTTTCAAAGAGGTCAATATAAATTCAAAATATCCTATTGAATTGAATGAAAAATATATTTTGGTGTATTTCATACTAGATAATAATATTTTTCTCGATTTTGCAAACATGTATTGTTTTCTCAACTCTTATAATCATCTGATCCCCAGACCTAGAGCATACTTAATTCAGCCAGATATTTACTCAGCAACAGTTGATTCTGAACAAATATCTGGTAAAGAGTATTCTACCATATTGCTTCCTTAGTGCATCTCATGAAATAATATATTATGATATTCGAACTCTTTCAACTATTCAAGCTATTGGAGCTATATCAGCTATTTGACCCATTGAAGCTTTCTAACCTTTTCAAGCTCTCAAATATGGAAGAAATATAGGAACAAAGAAAAAAAATTGCTAATCATATCTGACAACGCCGAATGTAAATTGAGAAAAATATTATTATCTAGTATGAAATACACCAAAATATATTTTTCATACAATTCAATGAGACATTCTGAATTTATATTCACCTCTTTGAAAACCTGCATTTTGATATGGTTTACGGAAATAAAATTCAACTACCCTTTGATTTCTCTGTGGAGCCAGGAACAGAAATTATTATACATTTTTTACTTCTCAAGTAAATAATAATCTCATGCATTCAGTATTCATACATAACATCCTATTTTCAGTCAGAGCAGCAGGACTACTAATACACAGCAACGCTTTTCTACCCATAGATGATTTATTTCTGAATGGAAAATATATTTGCTGCCTCTGTCTATATGGAAATATGACACTACTTGTGGTGTCTAGATCTCCTATGACTATTAATAAGCCGAGTGTAGCCCTAAGGCTCTTACTCTTCAGACATCAAATAAGTGGGCCACGGCCGTTCACGAATTTAGAATTTGGTTGGTCAAGAATTAGAGACCGGTCCTTGCCATGATGGTGTATCTCGAACAATGACCGATAGGGAATTCTGATCGTGAAAATTTGGAAAAATAGTTATTTCTATTAAGGATGCAGCTTTGCTTCCCTGTATGGATCAGTAGGTAACTTATCACTCCAAAGAGTGCCTGGGACGTTTGAAACGCAAGGGGTCGTCTAAATTGTGATCGGTGGCTTTTCTCACGAGCGGATTCTTGTGAGCTATCGCACAATCAAGAACTTTCTGATTGCGTTCTCTAATGATACTTCTGATAGAAGGCAGATTTAGGTCTTCGAGGATCCGATTGTTCCGCACGTACCACAGAGCGTTCGTTATTATCCACAGGACTCTCATTTGCGCCCGTTCCAGGATGCCAATGCTAGACCTGCAGATTTGGCCCCAGGCGGCTGAGGCATACAAAATGACAGGCCTGAACATCATTTTGTAAATCGTGACTTTGTTTTTAAGGGAGAGTTTGCTCTTTCTGTTAATCAGGGGATATATTGCACAGATCTTTCTGAAGATTTTGTCTCTGACAATATTGACGTGGGGTCTCCAGGTGAGCTGGCGATCAAGAGTAACTCCCAGGTACTTGACCTGCTCTGACCATTCTATCTCTCTTCCAGAGATAGTCACTACCCTCTCCGGGTTGCTTCTCTTGCGACCCATCAAAATCGCTTGTGTTTTTTCAGGATTTAGCTTCATCTTTCACTCCAGATACCACTGCTGTAGGTCGTTTATTGCATTTTGCAAAGTAAACGACACCCATCGGCGAACAGAGAGACCTTCACATGTTCGCTTCTTGAAATATTCGACGTGTAGAGTGCGTATAATATAGAAGACAGTACTGCCCCCTAAGAACTCCGGCCTCAATTTCTCTCGAATCCGAGAAAGAATTGTCGACCCTGATTTGAAATGTCCTACCCAAGAGGAACGACTTGATCCACTAGATCAAACTCAGAGGCATGTGGGAATCTATTAACTCAGCAAAAAGGCCTTCATACCAAAACCTGTCAAAGGCTCTGCTAATATCAAGTAAAACTCATAACAACAATGGCATGCTTCCACCTCCGAGGGAATCTCTTAAGGCGCAGTGAATTATTAATAATATTCAATAATGACTACACCTGGTTATCCGTGAAATAATTAATCATTCGATTAGTAATTCCGTCGTAACCAGGCGCTTTTTTGGAATTGAGTCCCTTCATATGGGCCTTAAGTTCATCTAACGTAGCTGGACGAATGTCGTCATGATTGGGTTCTCTGAGGGTACGGTGAACTCGATTTTCCAACAAAATTTCACGATCCAGATCATCGTAAGGATACTCCTTCAGTCCAAACTGCCTTTCCGTCGAGTTTGCAAAAGCTAGAGATTTGGACACTGGGTCATAGCACAGTCCGGCTTCACCATGAATAGGCTACTTGTCGTAGTTGAGAATATCAAGTCGTTGAAAAGAAATGCCATCTTTGACTCAAGTTTAGTTATTCTCTGTTCGCATGCTTTCGAGAAGAAAAACACTTCTAACAAAGATCTTATTCTGAACTACTTTGATAACAGTAACATCAAACTGATCATTCATTTCTTTTCGTCAGACAAAATTATCAAGTCCACTTGAATTTCTGATGTGTCGAATCAGAGAATTCGTCGAGCTGTGGAAATAAAAGGATAATTTATGGTGTTGTTATAGTTTCACCACTGTTGCAGTTGAAGTTGCAGCTCATCATATCACTTTTGTTTTCTAGTTGCTTCTGAGAATTAGAATAAAATTGATAGATATGTTGTAGTTGTGTTTGAAGTTTATTCCATACAGGGTGTTAGTGAATGAGGCGACAAACTTCAGGGGATGATTCTGCATGAAAAAATAATGACAGTTTGCTATTTAACTTTTGTCCGCAAATGCTTCGTTTTCCGAGTTTTTCTTAAGAACTGACTATTTATTTATTGCTCTGAAACCGGTCGAGATATGCGAATAATTTTGGTGAGTTTCAGGAAGTAGTTATTGCGCATTTTCTGACATGCAATTGAGAATTTTATATTCATCATTGGCGCTCATACGGGTAATGATCTAAAATTTTTCAAAGAAAAAATGGTACGCCACAGATATTTCAAATAAAAAATCATATTTGGAATTCTCGTTCAATTTGTGACAAAAAATCTCTATCGCCTTTTTTTTCGTATGGGGTGCCGTTTTTATGCAAAAAAAATAAACATCTTACTTTAATAAATAATCTAGTAGCCATGCTAGTAGGCTACTATCAACATTCTGCTAAATACGAATATTTCAACGAAAGGTCAAATTAGCGTTTCTTCATTCTCAAGCTTTCAGTTTGGGTTAACATCGATGATAATAATTAATTAATTTTTCTTTTATCGAAAAGAATGGAAAATTATACAAATGCGGAATTGTCAGACATGCATTTTGTCTATGGTCGAAGTAATGGAAATGGTCGGTAAGCTCGACGATTGTATGATGAGTTGTTTCCAGGACGTAGGGTAGCCCATCACACAATATTTGCCCGTATTCACCAACGTTTGCGCAAAAATGGTACATTTAGGAAACAAACGGCTGACTGCCGTCGCCCTCGAAGAGTATGAACTGTGCAACTAGAAGAAGCAGTTCTCGGGTTAATTGCGGAGTCACCTGAAACAAGTACTCGAAAAATTGCCAACATACTGAATGTAAGCAACTTCACTGTATTCGAAATTCTTGAAGAACAGCAATTGTATCCGTTGCATATTCAACGTGTGCAAGCTCTACTACCTAGAGACTTTTTTCCGCGTCTAGTTTTTTGCCATTGGATTCTTCATCAAATCGCTCAAATTCCTAATTTCTAAAATGGCGTTTTGTTTACTGACGAGGCTAATTTTGGACGAAAGTTATACGAATTTTACATAACAATCACCTCTGGGCTGAGGAAAATCCACATGGAATTTTTGAAGCTCATTTTTAGCATCAGTTTTCAGTGAATGTATGGCTTGGAGTACTTGATGATCATTTTATCGGACCATATTTTCTCACACAACGACTAACAGGCGACTCTTACCTCAATTTCCTACAGGAAGAGTTACTTCTTCTTCTTAAAGAAATTCCTCTACAGCTGAGACAACACTTCTGGTTCATGAATGATGGTGCACCAGTCCATTTTGGCATTATTGTACGTAATCACTCAGATACAGTATATCCAAATCGTTGGATAGGTAGGGAAGGTACGGAACATTGGCCTGCTCGATCTCCAGATTTAAATCCTCTTAATATTTGCATTTGTTTTTTTTTAAGTCATTAGTTTATTCCACTCCCGTCGAAAATATTGAAATGGCGTTTTGTTTTCTGACGAGGCTAATTTTGGACAACAGTGTATAAGAAAATTTCCATAACAATCACCTCTGGGCTGAGGAAAATCCACATGAAATATTTGAAGCTCATTTTCAGCATCAGTTCTCAGTAAATGTATGGCTTGGGGTACTTTACCTTAATTTCCTACAGGAAGAGTTACCTGTTCTTCTTGAAGAAATTCCTCTACAGCTGAGACAACACTTCTGGTTCATGCATGATGGTTCACCAGTCCATTTCAGCATTATTATACGTAATCACTTAGATACAGTATATCCAAATCGTTGGCTAGGTGGGGGAGGTACGGAACATTGGCCTGCTCGATCTCCGGATTTAAATCCTCTAGATTTTTGCATTTGGGGTTTTCTTAAGTCGTTAGTTTATTCCACTACCATCGAAAATGTTGAAGACCTGAGGAATCGAATTATAGCCGGCTGTGAGACAATAAGAAATACACCAGGAATATTTGCGCGAATACGACAATCAATGAGGCGAAGAGTTGAATCTTGTATCACGTCTGAGTGAGGTCATTTTGGAGATTTGTTGTAGCTTTGCGCCTATTCATTTATAAGTGTTATTTTCTGTTATTGTTCTGGTTTAACGTTATTGCATTAGATAGTTCTTGATAATGTATTAAAGGAATGAAAAATACAGGTTAAGATGTTTAATTTTTTTGCATAAAAACGGCGCCCTATACGAAAAAAAGGCAAGAGAGATATTTTTTTTCACAAATTGAATGTGGAATTCAAAAATGATTTTTTATTTGAAATATCTCAGTAGCGTACCATTAAAAAAATTGGGATCATTACCCGTATGCGCGCCAATGATGAACATTAAATCCTCAATTGCATGTCAAAAAATGCGCAATAACGACCTCTTGAAACTCATCGAATTTAATTTGCATATCTCTACCGGTTTCAGAGCAATAAATATCTACTCAGTTTTTAAGAGAAACTTTAACACCCCGTATCTCGGAAAACGAAGCATTTGCGGAATAAAGTTATATAGCAAACTGTTATTATTTTTTCATGCAGAATCACCACCTGGAGATAGTCGAACTTATTCATTAACACCCTGTATATCCATACTATCCCCATTCGATATCGAATGGTTACTAGATAGATGCTGTTCGTTCATTTTGTAGCGACCATAATATGATAGTTTTGAAGAAATGGAGAAAATACAGGGACAACCGATTTCAGTACAGTACAAGGGAATTTACATCTATTTGACGTTCAGAATAGAGAAACCTATGAGCAAGGACTTTTCCGTCAATAATCCCGAATCCACTCCAAGTGATTGAAGTCATTCCAGTCATTTGAGATCAGCTTTAAAGCTCCTAAAAATAAAATTTACCAAATTTGGCGAAGATATCAAGGAATATCTGCTCTTCTGGAGTCAATTCGATAGGATTAACGACGATGAGAGTTTGGAAAATGAGGATAAATTCCAATATCCAATACAGGCCACCATACTGAAATGTCGTGCTCCCCAGTAAGTGGAGAGTTATCCTCCCAGGGTCAAACTACCCCAAATTCATCGATAGTTTGAAGTCCCGTTTTGCTGAAGATGAACATCTGGTGGAGTTTTACGTTCAAGAACATTTGAATCAGGTTTGCCTGAAGATGAACTCAGAGTTTGAGAACGAAGTACAACCAATCATGCCAATTCAGCTTTTGAAGGCACTCCGAGTTCATCTGAAACTAATTGTCTACTGATGAGGCTGATGGAGTTCCTGAGGAGAGAAGTGGAGAGGAAGAAGATAATAATAATGAACACAGGTAGGAGGAGTTACCGAAAGAAGAGTCCATCGCTACAGCGACAACATTATTAAATCATAGCCGCAATCAGTCAAATGTGTTCTCTGTAAGTTTGTTTTATTGTCTATTTGGAGAAGATTCCAGATCAGTGGAAGTCTGTCCGCAAAGACGTGTAGAGAAAGGGTTAGGTTTATCTTTTATATCTGTATATTTCGCCAGAATTCTAACTTCATTCTGTATGAAACAACAAATTCCTGGGAATCAAATCTTGCCTTTGCATCGTAACTAGCCACTTACACCTTTTCAGAAAGGATTATTTATAACACCCGATATGAAATGGAATAAGGTTATGAAAATGGCGCTACCAACGTGAAGTCCGGGAAAAAAGAATTTTTTGTTAACACTCTCCAAATGTAAAAATAAAACATAAGGTTGTATATTGTTAGTTTATATTTATATAGATTTGTTATTTGTGGAGTACATGTTTCAATTTATTGCTTTACCCTATTTGGTTGACATATTAATCTTGGAATAGCATGAAAAAGAGGATATTCGAAAATTTTTTATGGGATGAGAATTCGTGATGCGAAGGTCCCGAGGAAGACTGTAACCTTGAAAGGAATAATGTTGGGTATATTGCTCAGGCAGGTAAGGGTTACCAATCAACTGGTTGTTAAAGAGTTTGATGAAGACAAGGAGAAGGCATTTATTGATATAACTCCCTTGGGTTCGGAATTGTACTAAATTCCAGAGGACCAATGAATATAATAATTAACTGGTAAGTAGGGTCAAACGTTCCATATTTTCAGAGCAACTTGAGGAAGATAAAATTTCATTCCCAAATTCCAAAGATCAAGCGAAAGTTTCTTGTATAGAGTAAGATACCAAATTAGCAATCATTACTATGACATATTGATTTGTTTCATGAAAAAGATGTTCATAAAATCAGATGTGAAATCATCTGCAACTGTTTATAAATGGGGAAAGTTATGGTTCCACTAGTTTGAAATGATTTCCTGAAAAACTTGGGGGAAACTTTCACACTCCCCCAATGAGTCGAAAACTGAACATTCCAGTTCTTGCATGGATTTATTTACAGGTAGAACTTCGATTTGGTATAGATTTATCAGTGTGAATGTGGAGGATTGAAACGAATTGGTTTTACGGATTGAAAGTGCATTTTTTCCTACATGTAATGATGAAAAACTTCTTGAAGAGATCAATCAAGAATCGTACTCGGGGACGAACCAATTGATATTTAAGTAAATAAAGATTGTGGCATTGCACACACGACAATAACCATCTTCGAACAAGAATCGAACCTGCGATCTTTGGCTCTCTAGTCCATACTCTAACCATCTGAGCCATCGATACCACAGGTTCCACTGCATTTCGAAAATTCTAGAATTTAATGTTATAGATCGTGAAATAAAGGCGTGGAGTAATAAACCCTCATTGAGTATGCAAAATCCAAAGATTATGGGTTTTCCCTAGCAGTTTGTACTTATACCTACCTGAATTCAATACGATAAGGATTTATCACTCCATGCCTTCATTTTACTGACTATAGTTGTTGTGGGAATGGATTATGAAGATAAGGGATCTCATGTACTATCAGTGGCCATCAAGAACAATTTTACCTTTTCCTAACGACGCCGTGGATTGACGGCTTCAGTCAAGGGTCAGGAAAAATATAGCGTCTGTGAATATATAAGTAGATGAAAATTGTGACATTGCAGACAAGTTCTTAAATTCAAGAAAAAACCATCCTCGAGCAGGATTTATATTTGGCAACTTTGTTCAGTATCGGAGATCAGCGCCTGACCCTTGACTGAATCAATAACAATCGACGTTAGGAAAAGGTGGAATTGTTTTCAATGGCCACTGATAGAACATGAGATCCCTTACCTCCATAATCTATTCCCACAACAACTAACATTAAATTCTAGAAAAAAAAAACAATATCTTTGAAATGCAAAGGAACCTGTGTCCTCGATAGCTCAGATGGTTAGAGTATGGACTAGAGATATAAACGTCGCAGGTTCGATTCCTGCTCATGGATGATTTTTTCTGGAATTTAAAAAATTTCCCCAATTGATATTTATATCGCGATTATGGACAGTCTATTCAGTGAGGTAAACCATTGATGATCAAAAATGTGCAAAAATCATTAGCAGAAATATTTTGCCAAAATATGGAGATACTTGATTGAACAGAAAAGGGATACAACTCAGGAACTAATATGTCTTTATGGCAAGATTGACTAACTATCTCTAATTGAGCGGATTGATTCTTCGCCCAAGTCACTGAACAGTTTAGAATTCGATTTAGCATACGTGGAGAAATCACCCCAAAATGAAAAAATGAGTTCGAAAGGTTTGTGGAGTGATAAAGAAAATGCACAATTCATTAAAATCACTTTCTAGGCCAAAATTTGATAGTTTCAACGATCAGACAACTTGTAATATTGTTATAAATTTAACAAGATAGGTCATTTGAAGCGAGAATGCTAAGAATCTCGGAAAGGTTCATAAAGTTATATCCTTCTCTGAATACAAGGCCCAATGAGATTCATCAGTATATTCGACCTTCACATGGCAGACAGTTGATAGATGGACAAACGAAAAAACAGACGACCACATGAGTGATCCTATTTGGGTTCTCTTTCCCATTGTGCAGAATCCTAGAAATTAGTAAAGCCTTTTTTTTGTGATTGGGATAACAACATAAAATAATGAATTCACTTGACGATGAAAGTATTCAGCCTCTGAGTCTTATTGTTCAACGAAAATGGCAAATATAGAGGATTTGTTTTAAAAGTAATGTGAAACCAATTACATCGAATATACTTCATTTATTTCTTATAAAACTTGCAAAGAAGAAAATAAATCAATATTAGATTTTCTGTATAAGTATTAATTTGCTCTGCAGACCTGTTTCTTTTTTTAAATATAATAGACCCTGTTGTGGGGTACATCATATATATGATAATAATCAAGAAAACAGCGATTCAGTATTATTTAAAGATTTTTTTTCTAAACATCTTATTATAGTTATTCGAAAACAATACATTCACATTATTTGCAATTATAACCGCCCTCGGTTCTCAATCAGTTCATACCTGGCCTCTGGTTCACTTCCTCGTGCAAAATAATCTCAATAATAAATAACTATGAAATTTTATAGAAACTTGCCTTCTAGATGTTCGCTACGCATCCAACAGCATAGCAGTAATCAGGGTTGTCTATACGTGAACACCGCAGTTGAAATAAGGCAAAATACGGAGTATAGTTTATGAGCTAATGAACGTTTTATTCGGATTTTCAAGACGAAGCTGGTTGGAATTTTATGGACATATTATTTTTATAACAAAGGTGAAAATTTTCGAAGTAGAAATTATTCATAGTTAGTGATGCTTCTGGTAGAGACAAGAAAAAAGCCACTCACGTCTTATTTCGACGTGTTGAGAAAAACATTTTATCTCATTTTGACAATAATAGTGATTCTCTTCCGAAAAGAAAAACCTCTCTATACAGTGTGTCTCACTTCTCATGGACACACTCCCGTATCTTCCGTAATTATCAGAGTAGAATTCTGAAATTTCCACAATCTGTAGATATACCGGAGATTAGTCTAAATCTTTCCTGGGGTTAACCTCAGTAACATACACTGCGCGCCAGTGACAATGGATATACCGATTTTTGGGAAAAATTATATTAGGCTCGAAATTATTACGGATTCGTGATCAGGACATCAACTTCATTACCAATCCGTATTTTCGGTGAAAAATTGTATGTTCTGATAAATGCGAATTTGTATCACTTCCTTTGGAAACACCCCCGTATCTTTGGTAATTATTGTGTAAAATTTTCACGATCGGTAGATACATCGGAAATGAATCTTAATCTCTCCCGGGATTGACCTGAGTGACGTACACTGCGCGCCAGGGGCGATGGAAATGCCTATATTAACGAAAAATAATAGGAGGCGAGATAAGCATAAAGTTCTTACGCATTAGTCATCAGGAAATGAAATTTATTACCAATACACATTTCTACTGAAAAAATTTCAGTATCAAAATTGTGTATAAATTCCTATTCAATAAGTCAGTAACTTGTTGTATTCTGACTAATTTAGTATTTTCCATTAGTGAAAAATAATTTGCTATACGCAGTAAAAAGTAATTCATTTTCCAACAATGTGTCAAGGATGAGTATTCCTCCATAAAAAATAAGCTACAAACAATATTTCTACATTGAGTTCACTTAATGAATAACACTTGTTTTTTTAAATTTAATACCCCCTTTAGAGAATCCTTTTTTAGTACTTCCCTCTGGAATCTTAGCAACTTTGACTCCAGATATTATCTAGACTCATCCCCGGTATATTTACTCTACTAATTACGATATATACGGAGGTTTCCTCGATAAGTGGGAAAGTTTGAATTCAACTGAACTGAAATATTTCTCAGCAGAAATGTGTATCGGTTATGAATTTGATGTCATATTCACGAATCAATAAAATAGCACTTATCCCGCCTCCTCATATTATTTTTGGCAAACATCAGTATTTCAATCTTTCCTTGCGCGCAGTATATCACGCTCAGGTTAACCACAGAATCATTACGGAAGATACGGGGGTGTTTCCATGAGAGTGGGACTAATTCGGCATTTTCCGAGCTGAATTTTTTTTACCGAAAATATGGATTAGTAATAACGTTGATGTTCTGATCACGAATCCGTGAGAATTTTGAGCCTATCTTGCCACCTAATATTATTTTTCCCAAAAATCTGTATATTTCACGCCCCTGGCGCGCAGTGTATGTCACTCAGGTTAACTCCAGGAGAGATTTTGGGGCCGGTATTTGAATGTTACCTCAGAATTGAGACTTAGCTGAGGTACCCTCAACGTTAAGGTAAACCTTGAATTGTCTTATGTATTTCAATTGCGCCATACCTTTCACTCAGCTAGGGAGCAAATTGATTCGCCAATTTCCTTTTAGAAGAGGAAAAATAGAACGCAGCTTGGTTAGTGTATGACATTTTGGTTTGATAATTAGGATCCTAATAATTTTGCTTGGTTTTCATTTCATTGTAGAATAATTGAAAATCTGTGAATAAAAGTTAAAATTATGTTGAAAAATTTAATTTCAAATTTTTATTCAAAACAAGAATTCAAGTGATGTGCTGTTATTTATTGCATATATTTTAGCATGGAAAGCAGCAGTAGCAGTTCAAGTAGTGATGATGAAGCCGTTGTCAACTTTCTGAATCATTTGAATAGACCAAAGGCAGAAATAATTTTTCGATACCGAGCAAACCATTTCGCAAAATGGGATGGATTTCACCAAGGGTTTCACCTTAGCAAACATATTGTGTACATTATTTTGGAATTCATACAGGAAGATCAGTCACTAACAAATAGGTCAGCGTGGAAATATTCCCAAATATTCCATCCTATACTTGGATATGTGCTACTGAGTTTTAATAAATTTATGACTGGGTTTTGATAAATGTATTACCATTTTAGAAATCATGCCATTACACCTGGAGAAAAACTTTTGCTTACATTAGAATTGATGGCATTAAATAACATTATAATATCAGCTGGAGTCTTTATCGGGTTTCATAAAACCACAGCAGGGAAATTCATATGGCAAGCGATTGCATAACACATACCTATTTCAGTATATCTGCTTTCCTCAAAATAAAATGGCATTACAGAAAGTGAAGAAGATTTTTACAAGATATCAAGCATGCCAACTGTATTAGGAGCGATAGAATGTATGGTGCGACCAGAAATCTAAGAAGGTCGTAAATAAATATTAGCCGACGACCCTCATTATCACCTATTGTTCGAAGTATAGATAAGCAATGAAAGTGTGTCCCTTAAAAGATTCCTAGGTCTGGATTAAAATATATCACGAAATAGTTTGGCATTTTAATAATAGTGGGATCTCCATTATTTTTGGCTTTTGTTGGCAGTTTTGCATTTAAATTCATTTGATAATAAAAAATCTCGTAAGGTTGATTCAGAACCCTCAAGGATATGTTCAAATGTGCGTAAATAATGAAATTTACGTGCCTGGCCACCAGACTTTCAGTACTAATGGGCTATTAACGAGATTATAGCGATAATGGTCTATATTCGGTTACACAATAAATTACCTACCAAAAGGGGGAAAGTTAAACAACATTTAGTCTTACCTAATGTTCCGTTGTGTCAGTTCTGTCTATTTTGAAGTGTCTATTCGATTTTTGTGTCGTGAAAAATGTGACGTCCATCCTGCAGCTAGTACTTCAACTGGTGGTCGTAGTATAGTCGACAAATGTTACACCCTCATGGGAAACAAATCAAATTATTCTGGAACGTGGAATGTCCAAGGATCAAGGTGTGCAAGAAAGTGCTTCTTTAACAAAAACACCGTTTTCCACAGTGGTCAAAATAGTAAGTAACCCTATTTTAAAAAGAAAGAAAAGAAAAGACTCTGGCGTTTCAAGGAAACTAGTTGGCTGTGATGTAGATATAATTCGAAGAACAATATATGCCTTGTATAAAGAGCAAATTGTGCCTAAATTAGATATTTCATGCAACGGCTTGAAGAGAAGGAAACTGGTATCCAGTGTTGCAAAGAGACTTTGAGGAAGTATCTTTTACAAAACGGATTTAAATTTAAAAAACTCACTAGCAGCAGAAAAATCTTTATGAAATCTGTGCGCCTTAAGGAATGGAGATTTAAATTATCATTTGGCAATAAACGAATTAAGAGAGTATGGTAGAACAGTAGTGTATTTGGATGAAACTTGGTTCGATACGCACGATATTCCAAACAAAAGTTGGGTATACTCATCTGACTTGTGCAAAACGCAGGAACTGAAAATGGTTTTATACCAAATACGTTATCTTCATTGGCAAAGAATATTGAGGACTCTTTAGTCGATTATCATGATGATACCACAGCAGAATTATTTGAAGACTTATTCCAAAATAAACTATTACCAAATATTCTACCAAACAGTATTATCGTCATGGATAATACCACAGTTGATGATTAGATCAAGCACCTCTTCGAATGACACCAAAGCCACTATACAAGAATATGTGTTGAAAAATGATATGTACTATGAGGAAAAGTACACAAAAAAACAGTTACCAGGAGTTTCACGCAGTTATTCGATAAGAAAGAAATATTTTTGTGATTCATTGGCTGAAAGCTTGAGGCATACGGTGGTCAGACTTCCTCCTTATGTATGTATGTTTAACACAATTGAACATATATGACATCAGCTTAAGTCAGCAGTTCGTAGAAATAATACTTCTCCAACCTGAAGTTCAACTGTGGTAGCTCTTATTCAGACCCTGCAAACATTCCTGATAGCAGCTTGGCCAAGTGTGTTGCCCATATTGAAAAGGTGGAAAAGTCATATATGGATATAGAAAAAATTAACAAAGAATAGTTTATTATCAATTTGGATGACGACAGTGAAAATGAAACTGATCTCCGTGAGTATTCATGTTCATATATACCTTTTATCGAGAAACTGAACTTTTTATAAAGTATGAAGTTTGACATTTTACATTAATTAGGTATATCATATATTATTATATAATATAATATAATTACTTATATATATATATATATATATATAATATATATATATATATATATATATATATATATATATATATATATATATATATATATATATATATATATATATATATATATATATATATATATATATATATATATATATATATATATATATATATATATATATATATAAATATATATATATATATACATTATCATATATTATATATAAATAAAAATTCTCAATTATATTCAAATGATTTTCTTGATATTTGTCTTTACACAATATCATTATATCTACCTTCAAAAAAAAATTTGATGGCCAGGGCAGGTACAACTCTGCGTAGAATCCACCGCCTGCTCATAACTGAAGTGGTTGATGATTCACGACCTTCTTAAATTTCTGGTCGCACTATACACACTTTGAAATCGAATCATCGGGCATTTTAGTTCAATGTAATTCATGAATATTTAATAATGTATTTTATTTTATATCAAGAGCCCAAGCAGAAACATTCAGAAACAGAAAAGGATTTTCCTCTTTAAATGCAAGCGATATGCAATGCCAAGTTGCAATTTATAGATATTGTAGCATGGTGGCCAGAGTCTGCAAATGACTCCCGTATATTTGCCAACAGCAGGATAAAAGACAAATTTCAAAATGGAGATTTTGGCAATAGTTATCTTTATACAATGAAGCCCAAATTCCGAGAAGAAATGTTATTGAGAGAGCATTATTTGGTGCTTTCTTCAGGCATAATGCTGTGTTTACAAAAAGTACAGTGTATTGTTGTAGTTGCGGCCATATTACATAACATAGCCATCCAGTTTAATGAAGAAGAACCACCAACATTGCCAGAAAACATTTAAAAAGCTATTGTTGATACTGATGTAGACGCTGTAAATGTGGTCAATGTAAATAATATTAATGGAATACATTTTCAACCATGCATTCATATAAAGAATTTCTCTTAAAATCATCCGAGATTATCGCCCTTAAGAATCAGCATTCAATTATAGTGAGTCAATGTCTGTAGAAAAAGTATTGGATACAATTCGCTAGCGCCTTCTCTTACACTTTCAGGGAAACTGTTCAAATTGTATCCCGTAACGTGGTGGCACCACCGGATGGCAAACAAAACTTAACTTCTGTTTCATTTCAGAAAAAGACAATCAGTAACAAAATATAACTCTTGCCTATAATCTTGAAATTATGAAAAGTTGCGTTCTTCAGTATCTCATATATGACATGTGACTTGTATTTGTCGGATAATGAATGAATCCTAGTGATAAATGGAATTCATGCGAGAATGGAACAATTATTATCAGGTGCAAATCTTCTGACTTCAATGAAAAATATATATCTATAATTGAGGAAAAATGTGCGTTTCAGTTGGGATATTTTTTAATTTCTCATTCATTTTCGTGCCCGGTTACAGAATATGATTCACTAGATAAAATAAAAACTATCAAGAACAAAAGCAGCACACAGGAATTCAAGTACCTACCCAACCACAAATTGAAAAAGTGTGCACAAATCAGTGTTTTGACCTTCCTGGTCGATGGACCCTGCTCAAAACTTGATGAAAAGAGATATATATGGGAATTGCCCAAATTGTTTAGAGAAAGTCTTCCTGATTGAAAGTTACCATTACTCTAAAGTCCAATAACCAATAAGTTTCGGAGATATTAGCCAATGATACTGGAAAATAAATATTTAATTGGTGTTGGGTAAGAGTGTCGCATTTTTGTTTTGTTCACGAGACCTTTGTTCTTGTGCTATACAAGGTGTTCTATGTAAACAATAACCCCTGTTTGAGTAATATTTCAATATAGGTAATTTGTAGATATTTCTGGAGTAGGTAATTTATTTCATAACTTTTAAACAATATGAAATATAGAACTGGCTTCTCCCTCTCAAGTGGAGGGTACCTTATTTCAGATTCATGACACGCATATCCCAAATACCATAATATGGTTGCAATATGACTGCAATATCTCCGAAACTATTGGTTATTGGGCTTTAGCGCAATGATAACTTTTAATCGGGACGAATTCTTCTAAACAATATAAAAAATTCAGGCAATTCCCACATTGATCACTTTTCCATAACGTTTGAGCAGGGTCCTTTTACGAGATAATTTTCCTAAGTGAACTGGAAATTGCTGTTGTAGAACTGCTTCATAAAATAGGCAATAAGATATATAAATTTTGAACCAATCAGTCTACTAATTATCAAATACTTTTGAAATGACCCGTCAATTAGTATCCCTTTTGGTAACTCTGAATGTTTTCCAATCTTCAGTTTGATTATTTGAAAAATGAGTTTGTTCATTCCAACAAAGGAATGGAAGATCTATCCTATGGCATTATCATGAATTCATCTGAGGCGTTCGACTGAAAGGGTCATATTTTATTAGGGAAATTTGATATGGAATTTGTGGACATTCGTATGATTGGTTTAAGTTATATTTGAAAAAGAAAATAATAAGTAGAAGTTGAGAAGAAATGATAGTAAGATCCGTTGCCTTGAGTACGTCTATGGGAGTCCCACAGGGACGTATTCTTCTTGGTCCAATTTTGTTAATTATATTTATTAATAATATAAATAAGAACATTGCAGATATATTATATAGACAAGCTTTGCAATCAACCATCTACAGTAACATATGCCATAAGATTCCTTAAAAAGTGTTGATCCTGAGGTACCGATAACTGTATATTATGCAAATTTTCATTCTGTTAGAAGACTAGTCATTTGAGGCTCAAGGCATGAAGTGAACGGAGTTTTTCTATCCCAAAAAAGTTATCAGAATACAGAAAAAAATGCATGAGATTCCTGCAGATACATTTTCGAATCATACAAAGTACTGGCCATACCTGCAATCTATATTTTGGAATTAATTTCTTATGAATCATCCATCCATCCATCCATCATTTTGAAATACACCGTCAAACTTATATTTATTAAACAATTTTTTTTAAATGCATGGAGCACCGTCTACAGTGAGATAAAATATATTAACAATATTCAGCAAAATATAAGAAATATTGATTTCAGATTTCTAAAGTCTGTGGAAGAATTATGTAATATGGAGCTCTATGATATCAAGCAATATTCTCTGACGTGTAGAGAATTTAAAATTTATTTTATTTTTGTGTTAGTTGCATTGATGAGTAAGTAATGAAAAATTACCCACTCTAAAATATCAAATATTTTTGAACTGAGTGTTGATCTTTCAAATCAGACAGAATGATATTTCATGTTATGATGTATTTCCCAGACAAATAATTGTCACTGTTGTGTATGAAATAAATATATCTATCTCACATGTATGTTTGTCCACCATTTTCAAGAAAACTATCCAATCACATTGAATACAATTATTTGCATGGTGCTCTCACAGACCCAGAGAAAAGTCATATGCTATATTATTATGCATAATATATAATATATTGAATTTATGAAGATTGTAATGAAAACATCACTATAGATTTTACATTTTAGGTTGTAGAAGTGATGAAATGATGGTAGAAAAATATCACCATACCGCAATTGACAAAAAAGATTAATTGGATATTTTTTTCATGTAAAGTGGTTACAATTATGGATACAAAAATTTTTTTTTTTTAGTTTTATTCAATTTTTGTACACTTGGTCTTCATCAACTTTTTTATAGGAACAGTTCTTGTTCTGTGTTACAGAAGATCTGGTTCTACTCCTCACATAAGAATTAGTTTTTTTACTGCACTTCGGATTTGAACAGAATTTTTGAGATCCGAGTTCAGTAACGGTAGGTGTTGCCTCTTCCTCGCACAATTTTCATGGCTCACCGGTGGAGTAGAGCGGGGAAATGATGCCAATGGAAGTGTTAACCTCTTGCGTTTTTTTCTGGTATGCATACTGATCGAAATACATTCTTATGATATAACTCAATACATGGGATAATGGAACAATTATAAGATGCAAATCTTCTTCCAAATACGGTAAAAAAAAATCTATAAGAAAAAAAAATATGCTTATTAGTTGAGATATTTTATTGTGATCTCAGATTTGAAAATTTTTGAATGTTTTTTGTTGAAAAAAAGTCAATAGACATATTTATATTTTTCTATTGGTAAAAAAAGAAATAATTCGTTTTCTGATTATTCCACAAAAACTATAATTTACATAAACTATTTCTGCCATTTCTATTTGGAAAAGGATGAATCAAATATACCATATTTGACACACTTAAGATAATATGGAATCATTAGTAGTATCTAGTTGTTCGGAATGAAATAAAGAGAGATAGAACCATTTCAATCGACTTAAAAAAGGAGATTCTTTCGAAATTTAGGTAAAAATTGTGGTTTTCACCGTTTCACACACTTTGGTACTTTGACTGCCTTTTTTCCTTAATAATTCGTTAATGTGACTATATACATTCAATTCTGATAATATTACAAATGCGCATATCAAATGTTCCATACCTTGAACTATTTTGAATTTGAAAACTACAATCATCAACATTTAAGGAGGACTTCCAGTAATCTTGTTTTTTTAATTAATTTCAACTAAATATATATATGAAATTGAGTTTGTTGTTTGGCCCTGTAATTCTGAAAGGAAATAATGTGTGGGGAATATGAAGTCATAATCTCATTTAATAGGTATCATTTTATATAATATATAGCAATCAATAATACTCCGTGATTGAAAAGGGAAACATTCTCAATTGAATATTGATAGAAAGATTTTTCTGTGAATTGAAAAATCCACGATTAAAATGAAGTTATTTTTTGTGAATGTCTAACAGAAAACAACTACTCCGTGATTATTTGAAAATATTTTTCAGCAATACTCCTATACAAACAATTTGGGTATACACTTTACTCAGCTGTGTAGTGTATGCTCTATGAAAGAAATACGTACATGACGTGTTGTTGCAGGACTATATATTAAGATTCTGTCAAAATGATAAAAAATTCCAATTCCAACGGAGAAAAAATATTTGTTTAGAAATAATTGAAATGCATAAAACTGGTCCATCATTAAAAATTGTCAGTTATAATGAGTCATGGATGATTATCATATCAAAGATCCTAGTCATTTACTATCTCAACATAAGAATGAATATGAAATATAGGTGATTGAATAGACCCCAGCCGATATAAATCTATTCGGTATCACTGATGGCTTTGTTCTCCAAGAGACAAAGAGATCAAATTGAAACAATTCTCCTATGTATTATCTGAAGAATAGAAACGAGAACTGGCGTATGTTATCATCTGAAGATCAGTCAGCATAAATCAACGTCTACAATTTTTTGATACCTCGCGGATTTTGATAAGTTCCTAGATATAGACTTGTCCTCAGATGGCAGCTGGTTATTTATATGGGAGCACAAAGTTGCTCCATTAAGGTAGGAACTTTTAATGGCGGCTGCTAACCGGTGATTGATACTGTTTAATTATTATTCTCAATTTAGAGTTAGTTTTTTCCGGTAATGCTTTATTTGAAATTTATTCTGGTGAGAACTTAGTTATTGCAACAATTATATATAATGATAGTTTACCATTTTTACCTTACCTTATCAGTACTCATATAAAGTGATCATTTTCGATATATTTCAATACTTCTATTCCCAGGAAATAGTTTTGTCCGCAAAGAATCCGATGTATAAAAAATGAGAAGGAAAGTGAAAATCACTATGCTCAAGCTTTCTTAGGGTTGATTCGAGTGAAAATTCTAGGAAGGAATTTCAAGATTGTTTTGGCTATAGTGAGATTCGAGATATGAGAATTCAGCATGAAAATGTAGAAATATTGAATGATCTATTCTACTTAGCGCTACTTCTTTTAGCGACGGAATTCAGATACATCTCATTATTGGTCGTTAATAATAATAATCATATATGTTTTTCCTCATGTGATGTGGCATTGAAACATAAATTGTTGATGTGAAATATACGAAAAAGAGACCGCAAAGCCGCTGTTAGTGGATAGTAGAAATATGAGAAAAATGTGAATACATTTGTGGGCAATTAAAAGGTGAACATAATACAATAAAGAAGGTGGAAAATAACTATGCTGACCCCAGAATATTTTTAAAGAACAAACAACGAGACTACTTTCCAAGAATCATAAAGACCTATGAAATAGGATGGGAACCATGAAGTAAAATATTATCAAAAAATATGATAGAAACTGTTAATCATTTTTGGGTGTAGGCAATTTTCCTATCGATTGACTCGAAAACCATTATATAAGATATGGAATAATTACTCAAGCAGTTTATTATTTGGTGTATTTGCAGTGTATCTATGGGGTGTAGGAATGTTTAGGTAGATTTCAATAGAAATACCTACGTATTGGTCCCGTCATCACGAGAAGCTTATCCAAAACATACATTCATTTGGAAATAAACTGTTGTTGCCATATGTCTAAGATTATGAGTGAATTAGTATGACTTGCCAACCTTGTTTGCACCCAGGTAGATAGCCGCCAACGACAGGCAGCGCATTGTAGTGCGTTTAATGTCAATTATCCAGAATATCGAGGGCGTTATTTTATTCAACGGATGACCGGGGTAGAGAATAATTGTTTGTTTTCCACGATATTTTGCGTTTTGGATTTGCTGAGTATGGGATTTAGACATATAAAACGTTAAAAGTTTTTGCCTCCTTGACTCCATTATTGCGTTGTTGATCTTTTGTTGTTAAAATCATTTAAATGCTATCAAAATACGTATATGTATACTATATCGCAGTCCAGACAGATTGTGTATCGATATAGAACAAGCATAAATCGCTACCTAGATTGGAAATCTTTTGGCAATAGGTGGGTTCGAGGTTTGCCTAGAACCACGCTGACGTGGATTTTGTATTAAGATTTCTTCCACGTGTAATACATTAAAGAGATAATATCAAGATTTCGCGTGGATCATCCAGTGGATCATTCCCTTTTGATTATTCCATGCTAATTTCGCGTGGTGCATTCCCTTGTGATTAATCCACGATAATTTCTACCCCTGTATTTTCATGGGAATATCTCCTTTCTATAATACTTCTAATGAACATAATATATGGTAACACTTATTCACTAATTTTCAGTACATTCAGACAGTTTTTTTCAATAAAAAATCGCCCTTCAAAAGGTAAACCAAACGGTGTATCTCTCAAAGGGCGTATTTTGCTTACTTTTCAAAGGGTGAATTTGTTGCAATACAGTGGGTGAGAGTTTCAGTTGAAAGAAATTATGCCCAATACGATATATATGGTGGAATAATCAAAACAAAATTAGCGAGAATTAAATTCGCTGAGTCTGGACTGAACTATGTATATTGACGCATTTCGCATGGAGGAATTCCAAAAGCAAGATCAACGTTACGTGGTTTAAATAGGGCCTTGCTTCTTAACGGCATTATACTATGATTATTCTTTTTTTTTTAGAACGACATTGATCTTTTGGAGTTTTTATATGTTTGGCCCATTTTCTGTCTATGAACATGTCAATAACAAGATTTATGTATCTTTATTGTAGTACATTTTAGTTAATGTCTGTGAAGCAATTTTCTATCAAATAATGAATTATGCCCCAATATGATAACCTTTTTTTACATTGAATCAAATCAAAATACATCAAGTATGGTTGATCACAGCATGTTTTTATAAATAGTTGAAGCATTTGCTAGCTTTCATTCATCTGGCCAATACTTCCCTATTATAACTGTGGTATGTTGTATACCATTAAACGAACATCAAATTGTAATATTAAAAAAAAAACATTTTGAAACCGACCCACAATAGATCATTGATTATTTGGGCCACATTACCTTTCACCCAGATGACAAATGAAAAGAAAAAAACACATTTACACTTTCGAGAAAGTGGTCAATTGATTTGTTGTGTGCCCTGAACATTTAGCTTTAGCGAGAAAACTACTTTGCTGTGATTACTGAATATTGATTATCTTGGCAAATACTTTTTTCCAGTGTATATAAATGAATATGTGTATATATTGGCAATTTGAATGGGATATATCATTATTTGTAATCTTATTATTATCAACTATAATATTTATCAGTTCTTATGGTCAAAATCCACCAAACACAACAAATAATATTGCAACTTCAATATTTAACAATTCCTGTCTGAAGAAATTACACAATTTTGATAATATCAAATGACACCAAATTTGCCCACACCAACGATGAGTCATTTAATTTTCATCGTAACGATAATGAATTCGTGTGATATACAATTTGATGTGTATATTGGGCCTTACTAGATATTCATACTTTCGGATGTTATATCATTGAATATATCGCATTGGAAATGTTCGAATCATGCCCTTATACCCTCTTAAAATTCATATTTAAATTCTTTGTGTTTTACTTAATTTTCGTACGCAGTTTGGTTTGAAAAATATCAAATAAAATTGAGACTCACTGAACTTTATGTCGAACATTAAGTCAACTGCTTGACATGACTATCGATAATTTGATCTGAAACAAAATTGAGTTGTGTAAATCATTAGTTCCTTCAGACTATTATCCAGATAGCCAAGCCGAATTGACAGTTCACTACTGTTTACTCATTACTCGATAAACAATTAAATGATTATTACCATTGTCTAGATATATATATATATATATATATATATTATATATATATATATATATATATATATATATATATATATATATATATATATATATATATATATATATATATATATATATATATATATATATATATATATATATATATATATATTTATATATATATTTATACATACATATATATCCATTTCATTTTTGGAAAAGGGCTGTGAGAAAAAAGTCAAATATGATCCTTGCTAATTTGTTCCATCCTACTCCCACTTTTCATACCAATGGACTAACGCTAACTACTGATGGACCCCATCTTATCCAATGATTAACCCCTATGGTTGACTAACTATATATCTTTGGACAATGCTATTTCCAATCTGATTTCATTCTTACATTTTCTAATCAAATTAGACAGTATCGAACGGAGCAAATGAAAAACAAAAAGTTGTAAAGGAAGATGTGATGGTTTACAAAATTTGAGCATGACATTTATAGATGTTCGCTAGATTTTTGTGGTTATTTAAAATCGTAAGCTCAATCACAAATATGATGAATGAAGACCGAATTCTTATAAAATGGCTTTCATCTGATACCCTTGAAACTGGGTGATAGAATAGTTCCGCTTACAATTTATTTGATGAAGATTATTTAAAATCGAAAGTGAAGCTCAATCGACCCAATGATAGTGATGAAATGAAAGACCAATTTATATAACTTTATACGATCGAACTTGAAAGCTATTCATCTGAACCCTTGAAAATGGATCTTCATTAACTGTATAATATATATATAATATTTATATTTTTTATATATATATATATATATATATATATATCACAATAACTAATACTTTTGTTTTGTAAAACTTTCGAACAGAAACAGCTCAGACTCTGCAGGAATATGCTTTTTTACTTTTTAGAACTGACAACGATATTTTTCTGACAACGACATTAAACATTAACATTACATTATACAGGGTAAACTGATTTCTGAGAGACAAAAATAGGTCAATAGATTGATAAAAATAGTATAATTTCTACATTCTCCGCCCCGTGAAGCACCGGAGTCTTCACTAGCCACTGGTAGATGTGGGAAGTACGCATAACTTTGTTAGGGGTCTTGTATAGGAGCCTTTTATGGTCTTTATTTTCGCTACCCTTATAGTGCCGTCTTTTCCTGGGTAGGTTTCTTCGACGCGTCCCATGAGCCACTCATTTCGAGGTGCATTGTCATCCACCATTATCGTAATATCACCCACTTTGAGAGGTTCGGTTTTTGTGTGCCACTTTTGTCGGTTAACAAGAGTTGGTCGATATTCTTTGATCCAACGCTTCCAATACAAATCAGCCAGGGCTTGTGCGAATCGCCATTGTTTCCTACTTCTTATGTCGTTTTCCCCATGAGACTTAACTCCTCCAGGTCGAAGAAGCAGAAAATGATTGGGAGTAATTGCCTCCGGTTCATTAGGGTCCACCGATATATGCGTCAATGGTCTGGAGTTCACTATGTATTCTGCCTCGTAGAAAAGAGTTAATAGAACTTCCTCCTTTGGATTGACCTCTTTGAGCGATACCTTGAGTGCTGTCTCCATCGATCTTACCATCCTTTCCCATATGCCTCCCATATTTGGAGCACTTGGACAATTGAACTTCCATTTGATGCCTCTCGAAAAAAGTTCGTCAGATATTCTAACATCATCCAGGGAATCCACACTTTCTCTCAGTTCTCGTTCAGCACCAACAAAATTTGTTCCATTATCTGATCGAATTTCTTTTGGCTGTCCTCGGCGACACATAAAACGTCTGATGGCAAGGATCGTGGAACTGGTATCTAGGGATGCTGCTACTTCGATATGCACTGCTCTAATAGTTAGGCAGGTACGTTTTTCTCTTCTTCGCCCCACGGTTATGGTCATCGGCCCGAAGAAGTCAATACCAACGTATGTGAAGGGGAATACGTTAGATTCCAATCTCTCTGGTGGAAGGAGACCCATTTAAGGAGCTATTGGCTTACATTTCCGGATTTTGCAATAGAGGCAAGCATTGGAACATTTCTTGACTGCTTGTCGAATATGAAGAATCCAATATTTGAGCCTCAAATTGTTTATGACCGTTTCTACACCATTATGACCAGATTCATGGTGGTAGTGGTTAATTAACAGCTGGGAATATTTGTTCTTGGGATCTAGAATGACCGGATATCGAAAATCATATCCAAAGTTCAGTGATTCACTCTCAGGAAATCTGCCCCCCGAACGAATTATGCCAGTTTCATCCAGGAAAGCTGACAACTTGGAAAGCCTGCTGGATTTTGGAAGGGTCTTGTTTCGGTTCAAGAGTGATATTTCATCAAAAGATTCCCCCTGACTCTTTTTCAGCCATAACATAGAAGCCTCTTCGAGTGTGTCAACATCCAATTTAACTTCGCATGGTCTGTTATTCTTGGGAATTCTGGAAACTTTCTTGAAATGAAGTACCCATGCAGTTGATCTGATTAAACGAATCCATTTTGAAAATCTATCGATCTTCGGTAGCTCTAAATCTCTTCCGTGTTCGAAAACCGTAAAAATATTTTCAATATTTTCTTCAGAACATTCTTCTGGTTTTCTGGGCCAAATTTCCTCTGGAAGTTTCAAGAATTTGGGTCCATTCATCCTATTGCTATGCACTCCAATGTCAATTTTGTTAAATTCTTTCGTTGCTTGATCAGCAACATATGGAGGTCAACTTCTTTTACACAGGTAGTGCTTGGGAAATAATGTCTCGGTATAATGATTGGTGAAACACTTTTAAGTTCCGTCAGCCATTTTTTCCAAACCAAAAATAAAGTTTCAGTTATTTCAGTGTCCCAGTCAATACCGCTCCTCCAAATTTCTTGCATCAAGATCCTTCCTTTTATTATAAGAGGTGCAAGGAACCAGGAGGATCGAAAATAGACATTATCAACCGAAGAACTTCTCTTTTTTGTCGAGTCTTCTTGCCACTGCTGATTTCAAGGGTATTTCCTTTAGGTTCAGGGAAAATATGAAGTTGTCAGTTTCTGGTAGCCATGAAAGTCCAAGAACTCTTTCTATTTTCTCCGAGTTGATTTTCAATCCGTCCATAGTTGGAGAACGTAGCCTTTCAGGAATAGTTGCCAAAACCTCTTTGGAATTACTTATCCATTTAGTCATTTCGAAACCTCCTTGTTCGTGAACATAAATGACATCAGCAACTCTTTTGATCGCCTCTTCTTCGGTGTCACACGAGTCCAGGTAATCATCAACGTAGTGTTGCTTTTCCATACACCTGATTATATCTGCAAACTGACATTCAAACTCCTTAGCATTTCTATTCTTCACAAACTGAGCTTTGGAAGGAGACGAAACATCCTCCAGAATCATTACATGCAGTTGGTAAACATCAGGATCTCTACTTCGGTCTCTACCACGCCACAGGAACCGCTGTGCATTGATCCTTTTGTCTGATCAGAACCTGGTGAAACATCTCACGTATGTCCCCACTGAAGGCTATTTTACCCTGTCTGAAACGCCATAAAACAGAGATCAATGATGGTACGAAGTCTGGGCCTTGTAGTAAAAAGTCGTTCAAACAGGATCCATATGATTTAGCTGTAGCATCGAAAACAAGTTTTATTTTTCCCGGTTTATTCACATTCCATACCGCAAAATGGGGCAGGTACCAGGTTTTAGGGGTTTCAGCTTTTTCGGTGTCCGTTAATATTTTTGCATAGCCTTTATTCAGGTATTCTTCAATCTTGCCGCAGTATTCATTGGCAAATCTTGAATCCCCATCCATTTTTCGCTCCATGCATAATAAACGTCTCTCTGCATTCGGCCGACTGTCTGGAAGTAAAGCATTTTCATTCTTCCAAAGGTGCCCTATCTCATACTGTTGTCCCGTTTTTCTGAATGTTTTTTCCATGATATCAATCGCCTGATTTTACAAAGGAATTTTGTTTCACACCAAATGAGTCAATTATGAAACTATCTTTGACTAACAGGTGGAGGTCTTCATCGCTAACCAAACGACAACAAAGATTCACATGGGGCATTCTGGGTACTTCATTGTTGGTTATGTTCCCATTGATGGTCCAACCTAGTTTCGACTTCGACATGATTGGTTCATTCAGTTTTGGCTGAATAATTCTCCTTGGAACAATAAGACCATAATTATCTTGGCCAATCAACAGTCCAACTTTTTATTGACTGAATTAATTTCTGATTTTTTTTTAAGGAAATTTCCTTTTGATTTCATTAGCATTAATTTTCTGGTATGGAAGACTGAGATTTCTTACAGTTCTTACTTGGTTCATCTTGTAAAATATTGAATTTTCATTGGCACCTGATATATCGAGTGAAACCAATCTAGATTCGTCCTCATAATAACTAATGTTATTGGTCCATTGAAAACAAAGTGGAACAATTGGACCAGTCAGCTTGAGTTTATCAGCCAGCTCTTCTTCAATCATTGAACATGTGGAGCCTTCATCGAAAAGGGCAAATATATGAATTTCCCCTGTCGGTCCACGTAGTTTGACTGGGGCAATTCTTAATAACACCGTTTTTTCTTCACTATTGTTCTCGTATAGATTGCCCCAAGAATTCCTTGGAGAAACGATCTCAACTTCTGCTTTGGGTTCGTCGGCATTTCTTTCAACATGGAGTAATTTGTTGTGTCGGCCTTTGCACCCATTTTCACCACATCTATTCTTCTGATGGCAACTTTTCACCATATGACCAGTTTGCAGACATAAAAAACAAAGCTTGTGATTCATGGCGGATGTTCGTCTTTCTGTGATTGTCTTTTTTAGAAATTCATCGCATTTTTGCAAAGTATGATTGACATTCTTACATAAAACACATCCGTTTGAGTCATTTTGCTTTTTCTGAGGACTCTTCTTCGATACCATGACATTTTCTCGCCTGGAGAAAGATTTTGCTTGAGTCTTTTGAAAGGGATTACTCATTCCAGCCAGAGAATTAGTTTCTCCCTCGAACCAATTCGCAAAATCGTTCAAAAATGTATGTAGGGACTGAAGATCACGTTGATATTTATATTTTCCCCAGGAGTATTTTTGTATTGGAGATAATTTTTCCACCAAATTACAAAGAAGTTCAGGATTATATAGATGAAATTCAGCTTTCACGTTGTTCATGGTAGTTTCCATATTGCTAACTGCATTGGAAAAGGCAACACAAGATTCTAATTTATCTTCTTTGACACTGCCAAGTCTCTTTACTTTTTCTATCAACTCCAGAATGATCCACTCTGCTCGGCCAAAGTTCATTTCTAACATTTTGATGATCTGAGCAACATTCGATGGAGAAGTCAAGAGAGCTTTAACAGTTTCTCGAGCTTTCCCTTTCAATGACCTTTCCAACCGAAGAAGATTATCTTCATCTGTCAGTTCATATCGCGCCGATGCTCGATGAAATTCACTAATGAAAATGGGCCACTCCGAAAGTTCACCAGAGAAAGTGGTAAGGTCCCGAACTTTCTGACGAAGTAAAAGGTTAGAAAAATCGAATTTAAACGGTTTTCTTCACATAAAGGATTCAATATAAAATTGAACCAGAGAAAGGTAGATCTCAGGTGAAAAACAACTACTTTCCTGGCAAATACCACGCAGAACGTTGAATGATATTCACCTGAAAATCCATGCATACTTCCATAAAATATCAATGGACATTGAATGCAAATGTTTCTTTCTGATAAGCTCGATTATGTTTAATTTAAGTCGTGTTCACCTAACAATCCGCATACCGGTTTCAGGCTTCTTGGCCCTCATCAGTACGGAGTAGTCAACCAGCCAAAAGTCCAAAGAACTCTGGCTGAAGTGAGACACAACGTAAACAAACCATCATCGATCTTGTAACACCTATAGGTACGCCGGAAAGATAAACTTTAACTGGCGGTACCTAGTGACGAAAAACCTCGAAAATCTCCACCTCGATAGGTTTCTAAATAAAGATTCCTTCTCAGTAGTGCAAGCCCGTCTAGCATATAGTGAGAGATAAGTGCCATGAAGTGGAATGAATAGAAAATCGAATTTAAACGGTTTCTTCATAAAGGATTCAATATAAAATTGAACCAGAAGGTAGATCTCAGGTGAAAACAACTACTTTCCTGGCAAATACCAGCAGAACGTTGAATGATATTCACCTGAAAATCCATGCATACTTCCATAAAATATCAATGGACATTGAATGCAATGTTTCTTTCTGATAAGCTCGATTATGTTTAATTTAAGTCGTTTCACTAACAATCCATACCGGTTTCGGCTTCTTGGCCCTCATCAGTACGGAGTAGTCAACCAGCCAAAGTCCAAGAACTCTGGCTGAAGTGAGACACAACGTAAACAAACCATCATCGATCTTGTAACACCTATAGGTACGCCGGAAAAGATAAACTTTAACTGGCGGTACCTGGTGACAGAAAGAAACACTCGAAAATCTCCACCTCGATAGGTTTCAAATAAGATTCCTTCTCAGTAGGGTGGCAAACCCGTCTAGCATATAGTGAGAGATAAGTGCCATGTGAAGTGGAATGAATAGAAAAATCAATTTAAACGGTTTCTTCACATAAAGGATTCAATATAAAATTGAACCAAAAAGGTAGATCTCGGTGAAAACAACTACTTTCCTGGCAAATACCACGCAGAACGTTGAATGATATTCACCTGAAAATCCTGCATACTACCATAAAATATCAATGGACATTGAATGCAAATGTTTCTTTCTGATAAAGCTCGATTATGTTTTAAGATTTAAGTCGTGTTCACCTAACAATCGCATACCGGTTTCAGGCTTCTGGCCCTCATCGGTACGGATAGTCAACCAGCCAAAGGTCAAAGAACTCTGGCTGAAGTGAGACACAACGTAAACAAACCATCATCGATCTTGTAACGCACCTATAGGTGCCGGAAAGATAAACTTTCTGGCGGTACCTAGTGACACCTGAGATCTACCTTTCTCCGGTTCAATTTTATATTGAATCCTTTATGTGAAACCGTTTTAAATTCGTTTTTCTATTCTTCCACTTACATAGGCGACCCTTTCTGAAAGAACTGATGAAATTTCGTGTTCTTCTGTAGAAAATTCTCAGCATACCTATACAGATGATGATAGTTTTTGTTGATGTCCATTTCCAGGTTTTTGACTGATATTTCCTACGGGAAAGCTGCAGTATGCGTATCAGCTTATCGAAAACATTCAATTCATGAATTTATGGAAGTAATCGGTGAATTTATTTATTCCCGGGAACGTTTTTCCTGTCTATTTATATTGAATCGCTTAAACTTTCATTTTTTTCATTCACTACTAAGCCAGCTTTGAAATCGAAAACATGAGGTGAGTGTTTCTTTCGCGCTGGAACTCCGCCGTTAGTTCCCGGCACTAAGTGAAATCGATGATGGTTTGTTCGATCTCGCCAAATTCTTGACTTTTGGTATTTTACTGAGAGCAAGCGAAACGGACAGCAATAAGCATGATCGCATCGAAAAATCGCCGATGATTTTTTATGGAAATACAGAAGTGAATCGCTTATTGCCCAGTGGTTTTACCTGAATCACTTCTCGTTATTAAATATTGACTCGTATTGAAGAACTCGTTCATCGACCTGTCATTCCCACATGGCGCTTATCTCCTATTATGGGCGCTGCCGCTCCTGCTGAAAGGAATCTTTTTTGAAACCTATCGGGTGGGATTTTCAGTGTTTCTTTCTGTCACTAGGTACCGCCAGTTAAAATTTATCTTTTCCGGCGTACCTATAGGTGTTACAAGATCGATGATGGTTTGTTTACGTTGTGTCTCACTTCAGCCAGAGTTCTTTGGACTTTTGGCTGGTTGACTACTCCGTACTGATGAGGGCCAAGAAGCCTGAAACCGGTATGCGGATTGTTAGGTGAACACGACTTAAATTAAACATAATCGAGCTTATCAGAAAGAAACATTTGCATTCAATGTCCATTGATATTTTATGGAAGTATGCATGGATTTTCAGGTGAATATCATTCAACGTTCTGCGTGGTATTTGCCAGGAAAGTAGTTGTTTTTCACCTGAGATCTACCTTTCTCTGGTTCAATTTTATATTGAATCCTTTATGTGAAGAAAACCGTTTAAATTCGATTTTTCTATTCATTCCACTTCACATGGCACTTATCTCTCAAGTAAAAAGTTGTTGGTATTTGCTGTATTTTTAATACACTGCCTGGCAACATCAAAAAATGAATCATCTCTTCCTCCACACCCAACAGAAAAGGTAGTGTTATTGCAACATTTAGGGGTACAAGAATAGAGGCTTTCAACTTTTTCATGTTCAGATCTCTCATGGATTCTTTTAGAATGTGAAGATTCGGGAATAATACACTTTTTGGAATCTTCAACCCACTTGCCCAAATAGTGTTCATCGCTATATAAACTTTGCGAATGAACTGATGCCTTTTCACTTTGATTCCCAATACTGTCCATGATTTTCTTCTTCAACTCCATTTCTTTGACTAAATTCAAACGTTTTCTTTCAAGGGCTTTCTTTCTTCCTTGTTCTTCCTCTTCGTCAATTTTCTGTTGTTCTTTCAACATAATCAGTTCTAAATTTAACTTGGATATATTGGATCTTTTGGAAGTTACAGATCCCTTGCTCGGCCTCTTTTCTCTAACTGAAGGCTTCTCAGCAACAAATACAGAATCTGCAGTTTTTTCAATGGTATTATAATCGGGATTACCAACTATCAGAGAACCATTTGCAGAAAAGGTTATTTCCATATCACTCATGCAACCTCTTTGTCGTCTAGGTTTTGTACACACACTAGAAGAAGGCACATTTGTACAGAGATCTACGGCAGCCATTTCTGATTTGGAATATCTCCTTGCGGGAATTCCTTTATTGCACCTAGTGCTTCTACGAAGACCAATATTTCCATCTGCATTTTCTTGTACTTTTTCAGGTTCCATAGCGTGTTCAATTGAAGGCTCGTAAGGACCAATGTAAAACTTTCGAACAGAAACAGCTCAGACTCTGCAGGAATATGCTTTTTTACTTTTTAGAACTGACAACGATATTTTTCTGACAACGACATTAAACATTAACATAACATTATACAGGGTAAACTGATTTCTGAGAGACAAAAATAGGTCAATAGATTGATAAAAATAGTATAATTTCTACATGTTTTTCCTATTGAAAATTCAACGCCTTTTCCTGGAACTGTCTGATATAATTTTGGAATTTTAACGCCCTATGTATCAAAATCTATCAATTTTGAGATAATAGTGATATATATTGTCGTCATATTTATCCCCGCCGCTGCTTGTTTCAACGGTACCTAATGTGGACCCAGGCCACCCCTCATTTTTGTCACAGTTTAGGATTTGCCACTAAATTGCCGAACGCTTCCTAGTTTTTTACAAATGGCAATCACTCTACTTTTCAAAATTATTTTATTGCATGGCACTTTTTGTCGATATATGGTTTGTGGGGTCTGCTTTGTGGAGTTAGCGAAATTTGCTGAAAAAGAAAATTGATGTTTTTTTAGAAAAAAAAAAGGAATCGAGTAAGCCGCTGTCATGAAGTTCGTGACTTCCGTGAACTTTCAATAATTGTACGCGTCTAATTGATAAAAATTAATTCTGCTCGCGAAGAATTATCGAGAATGGTCCATTTTATTGGCGAATCTGACAGAAATCCTCTATTAGCAAGCAGATTCTACCATCTAAAATATGCAGAAGCACGAACTAAACGGGTGACTTCAT
This sequence comes from Gonioctena quinquepunctata, assembly GCA_018342105.1. NCBI lineage: Eukaryota > Metazoa > Arthropoda > Insecta > Coleoptera > Chrysomelidae > Gonioctena > Gonioctena quinquepunctata. Next base: position 273,422 of record JAFIRS010001713.1, read on the forward strand.
TCCAAAAGTTGGAAAATCCTTTTGAACTCACCACAAATGAAACCTTGTTGGTCGGATCAATGAGAAAAAGGAGTTGCAAGATTTATTGATGCAACAGGAAAATCCTCACTTAGGAAAATAGCAGCGGAAACGGATATATCACAAAGTACTGTGAACAGAATGATATTGAAACATGAGTGGCGTTTTGTATTGAAATTAGTGGCATGATTGATGAGAAATATAATACCATAAACAAAATTATGTTTTCTGATGAAGCAACGTTCAGGAACAACGGGTCCGTCGACAGACATAATATGTTATTATGAAACAAAAATCAACACTGATTGAGGACTGTTGATCGACAAAAGCGGTGGTCGCCCGAAGTTTGGGAAGGAATTATTATAAATCACATTATTGGTCCCTACTCTTTCGACAATGTGCTGATGGTGGAAGGTATTTGAATTTTTGATTTTGTTCGCAAACATCTTCACAGTATTTTGAGAGAAGTGGATTTGAACACCAGAAGGACCGTGTGGTTGCATTACGATGGTGCTGCAATGTATAACCATCGGATATTGCGAAAGTTTTCAGATCAATCCCATCCTTATCGTTGGATATACAAAGGAGGTACTATTCCTTGGCTTGCGCAACCTCCAGACTCTTCTCCAATATATTTCTATCTTTGGACAAACGTGAAGGTGAGGGTTCTCAGAGATCGTCCAACAACTGCAGATGATATGAAGAACAGGATTACGGAAGCCTTCCGTTCAACGGATGGAGCAATGCTAGCTAGAGTTCGGGGATCATCCAGTAGAACACCAGCAGCTTATGTGGAACATGATGGTGACTTTTTTCAGCATCTATAAGTAGCCTAGTCCTGACATTTCCACATTGTTTCCAGTTGATCATTCTTTCCGGTTCTTGTGAAGATTGATATAATTGTTTCCTTCGTGATGTACTCCTGTTTCTATCTCAATTTCACTTTGTCGAAACATATTGTTGTCAGAATTGTATGAATATGTGAATTTTATGATAGCGGCCTACCCGATTTCTTATTTTGCAAACAAATCTTGAAAATTCCACAAATTAGAGCTCACAAACCCTGTTCCGGCAAAAGGCTCTTGAAATATTCCATTCAATGGTGCAATAAAATATAAGGTGTTACATTTGGAAAAGTCGAGTGTTATCCATTTGTAATTTGTCAAGTCATGCCAAAAATCAAAGGTGGTTGAGTTATCTTGAATGATTCTGGAATTATGAATTTTTCTGTGGGTCTATGCTCGACGCCATGTCGACACATTAATTAACATAAGTCAATTAGTCAATATCAGCGAGACAGCTACTCGGAAGGGCACAAATGTGAAGGAATATGTCGTTGCGAGTGGTCGTGCGGAGAGCCCTTTTTGAAATGTTATTGTTTATCGCAGGAGATTTCACGTTGCAATTTTTTATGTATTACTTCAAAGTGATTCAATGATTTTCGTTGATTGTTCGGCGCCGACTCAAAATAAGTGTCTTATATTAGTTTAGGAGCTTAGTTATTGAGGGTATATAGGTTAATTTTGTTTTTGCTTTTCAGGTTTTAGTTTTTTTTGGCTAAAATACCAATTTCTACCTACTCAATTTGGATTACTTTTGAAATACTTACCTTACCCACCTTAATTTGACTATTAACTGTTATACACTATAACTAGCTGGTACCAGCGACTTCGTCTGCATTGAAGTTGTTTTTTTTTGGTGACGACTATTAAAAATTCATTCACTTCCTTTGGGGCCAAATTTCTAAAAATACAAAAATACATATTTTGTCATTTGTAACAAAGTCCTCGAATACCAATTTTTATGAACCTTACTTCAAAACTAATGGAAATCTTTCCCCTAGGAGATGCATTTATAAAAACACTGAAACATGTATTTTTTTAAGCCTTGCAAAGACCTAAAATACTAATTTTCAGAACTAACGGAAACCCCATTACAAACTTTCACCCCTTCAGGGGATTAATTTCCAAAAACACTGAAATACATATTTCTTCTATTTGTAACAAAGACAATTTAACCCCCATTTCACCCCTTTAGGGATTTAATTTTCGAAAACACCAAAATACATATCATTTATTTGTTACAAAAACCCCTGAATACCAATTTTCATAATCCTAACTTTGAAACTAACTATGCCAAATTTCAATCCCCATTCCACCTCCCTAGGGTTGAATTTTCGACAACCCTGAAACACATTCATCTGCATTTGCGGAGAAGAGCCCAAGTACTGATTTCCATTGCTGTAATTTCAAAACCAACTGTACTTTCACTTTCACCCCCCTTCTCACCCTCCTTTTCACCCCTTCAGGGATGGAATATCAAAAACACATGCTGTCAAAGTTTCAGCTCTCAGGACCATCGGCTTGGTCTGGGCGTTGATCGCTTATCACTCAATCAGTGAGTCAGTCAGGACATGTAATTATATATGTACATATAACCGCAAACACGAGATAGCTGCTGGAACCGCTGGGAAGATCCCTCCACTGTCTTTCGTCTACATGATCAAATCAACTCCAGGCCTCCATTATGTTGTTATGTCATCAGAACCACATATGTGTGTCAAGTTTCAATAGAATCGGTTCACAGGTGTGAAATCATCAAATCATCATTAGGAGTGTTTTTTTTTTTCAAATTCAAATGGAACCAACTTTGAAGCATACAACGTTATGCGTGGTAGAATCGGTTAAGAAGTGGAAATTAACTGGATGAACCAATCAACCCCTACTTTCTTTCCCTCAGGAGGGTTATTTTTTTCAAATTCAAATGGGACCAACTTCGAGGGCAACCTTATCCATTAAAGAAAAATATCATCAAAATCGGATTACTCTGTAAAAAGTTATGCGTGGTCATACATGAAAAAAATATACGCATCGACTAGACAATCTCCTCCTTTTTTTCGATGGTCCTCTACATTCAACACTTGAATATAGTCAAAAAATAATTCTTGTTTTCTGTTATATAGGTTTTTTGGGCCCTTTTCCGATTTAAATAAATAACATTCAGGTCAGTACTTGTCATGTCATTTCAATCGGTTCATGTGACAGTGAAGTTGTTTTCCATATCTGTGTATCAATCTCTGTCAAATGGCAGCATACACGAAAAGCGAAATGGCTAATATGATCTACGTATACGGTCTTGCCGATGGAAATTGCTACGAGGCTAGACGTATTTATAATGAAAGATTCCCTAATCCTCGAACGCCGAATAACCAGATATTCAGAAACCTTTTCCAGCAGCTTATGGAGTCTGGATCCTTTGAAAAAGCTCCATTGGCAGGCACAGGCCTGACGAGAGGAAGGGGGAAGCCGGGACAAACTCCCGGGGCCCGGGCCACAAAGGGGGCTCGGAGCTCGGACTGCTAAGTTGGGCGAAGTATAAACATAAAGTATGTCTCACAACGTAACGGGCTATTCCGACTCTGTATACACAACGCAAAGGGTTGGTTAAGGTTCTGCCGCGCAGCTCCGTGACGATATGGAACTTACACCATTAAATTTGCTAAATAAAATATGCAAATTAAATCTAGACACTTTGTTTCCGAACATTGTAATTGCACTGAGACTGTTCTGCACGTTGCCTGTTACTGTTGTAGAAGGAGAAAGATCTTTCAGTCATGTATCTCGAATTGAAAAATTTTTTTGAGGTCTATTTTATCAATAGAGTCGGAATTAGCCATGAATTGTGATTTTTCCGAGATTATTGATAACTTTGCACACCGAAAAGCCCGCCATCATGCTGAGAATTACTTTTATGTCTTGAACCTTTGAACCGTAAGGTTTATTATTTATTTTGTTCATTTATATGTATGATTGTTATTAGTTATAGGATAAGAGTTTTTTTTTCTATTCTTTGTTTAACTTGTTTTTATTTTTAATATAATACATTGACATTGATTTTCAAGCATTTTCATTTAATGATCAGATCATCAAGCAGTATTTTTTTTTTAATCAGGAGTAATATGCGTAAGTAAAATGTTCACCATGATTATTTTAAACGGTCAATATTTAAGCGGGCCCGAAACATATAGCTATCCCGGGGCCCGCACTAGCTCTCAGGCAGACCGTTGACTACTAGGACACCAGGAGTTGAAGAAGCTGTTCTTTAGGCAATCGAAGAAAATCCACGAACAAGCACGAGAAAAATTGCGCAAAATATGAACGTACATCACAAATTAGTTTGGTTAATTCTCAAACAAAATCAGTTGTATCCTTATCACATACAGCGTGCCCAAGCATTGTTGCCCCGAAATTTACTTTCCCGTGAAACATTTTGCCAATGCATACTGCAAGAAATTGCACAAAATCTCCAATTTACTGCAGATATATTATTCAATGACGAGGCACATTTTTCAAAGAACGCCATAATGAACTTTCATAATAATCATGTGTGGTGTGACGAAAACTCTCACGCAATAGTTTAGTCCAGGTTTCAACACCAGTTTTCATTGAATGTGTGGATTGGTATTGTTGGGTATTATTTGATTGGTCCCCACTTTTTTTCCAGAGATTCGTAATGGAAATTCTTATATGATATCCTTGAAAATATTTCGCCTGAAATACTTAAAGACATTCCACTTTTACTGAGACAAAGAATATGGTTTATGCATGATGGAGCGCCAACGCATTTACTTCAATAGTTCGGGGATTTTTGAATCAGCGATTTAGAAACAGATGGATTGGTCGAGTCGCTGAATTTCCAAATCAATTCTGGCCTCCGAGGTCCCCGGTAGTAAATCCAATCGTTTTTTTTTTTGTGGGGTTACGTGAAGGTCCTAGTTCATACGGTGCCAGTAGAAACCAAAGAACAACTACGTCAACGAATCATTAGTGGATGTGACCCTATTCGAAATATACCAAAACCAAACCAAACCAAGCCAAACCAAAATATATTTATTCATCAAATTCGTTTAACAATGAAAACTTCAACTACTATAAACATATTTAACAACAAAACAGTTCTTCTTTGTCCTCTTCGGGATAGATAAGGAAGAGGGTAGGAACTGTTGCATTAGCTTGGGGATTATTAGATCGCCCACTTGCCCTCCCAAAGGGGCGGAGGGGTGGTCTTTGCTGATGTTAGCAGTGGCAATCGAATAAACCAGATTGGTCTTTTCATAATAGTTACTATTTGGAAACACCTCCTGCTTTTGCTTGTGTTTTTATTCTTGTTAATTTTGCTTTTCGAAAATTGTATTGTTTGCTATCCATTTTGAATTTTAATTTACTGCCTTTATATCTGGAAACAAAATCATTTCATAAAAAAACCAGCTTCAAAAAGATTCAACTCTGTCCCTATCGTGGGTTTAATCTGTTAGTGAATAATTAATTTCTTTATCTAATAATTTCATTATATTAATTCGGTTTTTTCGAATATAACTACGTGTTTGCGATGCTGATTCGCTCTTATGTTTGTGATTTCTGCCGTGAGCGGACTTTCAGGGGTGTGATACCTGTAGAATTTATCTGACAGTTCTCTACTCCGGCCAGTTCACGCAGATCATCCAGCCGGATGTATCTATTACTGTTGGTAAATATACGAAGTGCTTTATTCTGCAGCCTTTCGTGTCTCGATATTTGAGTTTTCGATGCGCTGCAGAACACTGGGCAGGCGTACGTCACCGCATGTCAATTATCTGTTTATAGATTCGCACTTCATTATTTAAAGATGAGTTGGAGTTGCGTGCAATGAGGGGGTACGTCCGCTCAATTGCGGCCGCTCTCCTCTGCAACGCTTACGTTATGTGCTTATGTAAGTTCATACGTCTGTCCAGATCTACCCCCAGGTATCTCGCTGAGGGCTTCTCCGTCACAATGCTATTTCTAACCTTCAATTTCCCGAGGATCTTCACGTTGGTTCGTTTCCTCGTGAAATTAACGACCTCTGTTTTGTTCGAATCAAGCTTTACCTTGTTCTTCGCTATATAGGGTATGATCAACCGATCCAGATGAATCTGGAGCTGTTTTGCAGCCACTTCGCTAAAGAACGAGTGGGCGTAGATCGCGGTGTCGTCCGCGAACATAGCCGTACTCGTTCGAGCGAAGGTCGGAAAATCATGTGTATACAGCGAATACAGGATTGGTGACAGAGAAGACCCCTGCGGGACCCCTGCTCCGATCGTATGCTCTGGCAAACTTGTGCCATTCACATTGACCCTAAAAGTCTTCCCCGTGAGGTGGGATTCTATAATTTTAACGAGGTAGAAGGGCATGCGTTCCTCTGCCATTTTTGTGATTAATCCTTCTGTACAGACAGTGTCTAAGGCTTTCTGCATGTCCAACAGAACCATGACCGTGTTGGGGTCTCTATGGTTGGCTTATTTTACCCCGTGAACAACTCGGGCTACTTGAGATGTCGTTGAGTGTCCTCTCCTGAACCCGAATTGCTCAGGCGGTATAATTTTCAGCTCTTCCCCAAAATCCACAACACGTTTCAGTATGATTTTTTCCACCACTTTGGCCACCACACTGAGAAGCGAGATGGGCCTGTAGCTTTCAATCTTGTTTTTGTTTTTCCCTGATTTCTGCAGGGGAATTACTTCTGCCTTTTTTGAACAATCTGAGTACTGTTGCCACTTTAGGATTGCGTTAATTATATATAACAACTGAACCAGTGGTTTCCTCGGCAGGTTTTTCAGCAGCATGGCGTCCAACTTATCAATACCCGGCGCTTCATTTCGAAGTAGTTTCCTGATCACCCCCAGTACCCCCTCGTAGTTTGTTAGAACTCTTTGGAGTTCTGCGGGTGCCAGAATTACAGCTGGTGTGTCTTTAATGTTGTTGGCCACATTTGTAATCCTCGTGTGTTCTATAGAATTATCACGTTCTATAACGTGTACGTTACTGAAATATTCCCCGAATAAATCAGCTTTTTCCTGCGGCTCTGCCGGCGCTTCGTTTCGGGGTGGTTTCCTGATCACCCCCAGAACCTCCTCGTAGTTTGTTCGAACTCTTTGGAGTTCTGTGGGTGCCAGAATTACAGCTGGTGTGTCTTCAATGTTGTTGGCCACATTTGTAAATCTCGTGTGTTCTATAGAATTATCAGGTTCTATAACGTGTACATTACTGAAATATTCCCCGAATAAATCAGCTTTTTCCTGCGGCTCTGCCACCGAACGTCCGGGGCCACTCACCATAGCCGATATGGGCTCTCTATGCCTTTGGACCCTTTTGGTCATATCCCATAGTGAGTGGTCCCCAACGTTGAGGTTTCCAAGTTTACGATTCCACACTTCATTTGTGTTTGTATTAATGAGCTCTGTTATTTCTGCTCCTAGCTGCATAAAGTTTCCTTTATGAAGTGGATTCCTGGTTACTTGTCATTTCTTGCGCATTTTTTTTATATTCTGATAAAGTTTTTAATGTGTTGCGGAATCGTAAACTTCTCGCCCCTCACAACTATTCGAAATATACCAAGTATGATAAAACGTGTACGCGGGACCATGAGACGACGAGCCGACACATGCATAATGTTGCAAGGTGGCCATTTTGAATAATTACTTTGATTATCACCCTCAACTAACTGTTTTAGTATTGAATTGGTCGTGATTACTCTTATAAGTATTAGTATCAAATTGTAATAACAACCCATTCCTATTTAAAAATGAAATAAAAGAAAAATTATTGATTTAACAAAATTATTTTGAATTTAAAAAAATTGTCATTCAAAATCACTTGCACCGAATATTTCAAATCCCAATAATTCGAAAATAGTTAGTCGCAGCGACCTCCACCAAGAAAAATAGATTTTTCCACTAGAAAACGTGATATAGGTACGCACAAAAAAGTTATAACATTTCAAATGACAGAAAACACATGTAGGGGGCGCAACCACACGAAAGAGACAAACTAACATCAAATTAAATTTTTTCATTGAAAATTACTTGCAGATACCAAATTTTACTCGAATATCACAATTATTTTGAAATGTATTCACAAAAAATAGCTAATTAGAATTCAACTTTGACACCCTGCATCTCAGAAACGAATAACTTGCGGGGACATATGTTATAGGAACTTTCCTTCTCATTTTGACGTCAGCAACATGTTGCTATATATATATATATATATATATAAATATATATATATATATATATATATATATATATATATATATATATATATATATATATATATATATATATATAAAAATATATATATATATATATATATATATATATATATATATATATATATATATATATATATATATATATATATATATATATATATATATATATATATATAATATATATATATATAATAATATATATATATATATATATATATATCATACAGTGCGGCTTATTATAGTTCCCCCTGTTAACTTCTGAACGGTTCGACGTAGAACGACAGGACAAACACCATTCTGAATGATATCACCGATACTAGTTTTTGAAATGAAAGACTTTGTGATTGCTCGATAGATGGCGCAGGAAGCACATTATGCATATTGTAAAAAAAAATGTCAGAATAAAGAAAAATTCATGGTTGAAAAGAAAATTGAATTATCTTGTCAACGATGTGCCACTCGACCCCCTTACTATTTCAGATTTCCAAGTTGTGCCATTCGCGCCATCTATCGATCAATCACGATATCTTCTATTTCAAAGAGTAGTAACGGTGATATCATTCAAAATAGTTTTGGTACTGTTATTCCATGTCTAACGCTGCACTAGCAATTGTGATTCCGTAGAACAACCATAGTTGGAAGAAAAATTTGATTACCTCTTCAACGATGTGCAACTCGACCTCTATGCCTTTCGAAATTTTCAAGTTGATATGCCCCCAGTGCCCTCTGACGGGTAATTGTAATGTATCTTATTTCAAAAAGTAGGATCAGTAATATCATTGAATATATTTCATGTCTCATTGTTTCACATCAAACTGTTCAGAAGTTATCAAGGTAAGGGTACCATTCAGATCCGCACTTATACTCGACATTTCAAATGCATATTGTGAAAAAACGTTTGAACGAATTTCGAAAAAAATAGGATGGTTGAAAAGGGAATTGACCCCCCATGCTATTTGAAATTTTTAAGTTGATGTGCCCCTCCGCGCCATCCATCGAGCAATTACACTGTCTTCAATTTAAAAAAGCAGTATCGATAAAATCATTCAAAACGGTTTTCGTCCTATTGTTCTATATCGCACCGTTCAAAAGTTAACAGGGAGGGGGGGACTTTAAAGAGCCGCCCTCTTTATCAAATTTAATCCCAGTGCCAATAAAATTCTGCATGTTTTCTTTGTAACATTAATCATTCAACGGTGAAGAAAAATAAAGTTAACTTCATAATCAGATCAATCAAAGTCCTCTATGTAATGTAATATCGGAAGTACTACTATAATCCTAGATGCCTGTTCACCATGAATAGTGGGATTTTTATTCTATTTACCACTTGATTGTATATAATAACTAGCCATTTACGACCGGCTGCAATTAATATGGGATATTTACCATTTGGAGATTTTTCTCATTCACAGCAGTAGGCGAAGATCATAAGCTTGTAATAACTCATCATAATGTGACAGATAATTAACAATCAGGAGAGTACACGTGTTACTAGGTACCAGGTGTACTAGCTCAGACATATTTCAAGTCAATGAGCTGTGAATGTTTCGTTGATATATTTTCAAACCAATAAAAACTCAAAGGCAATCATTAAAAAAAATTGAATGGGGAACACACTGTCATCTAACCAAACAATGATGACAATAATAGGTACACTCCTTTTCATCATTCAGAAGATTCGCCTATATTTGGCCAGCAAATTAATTCCCTGATTGATTTCAATATGGAAAATTTACACTTCAAATGACCCATTCAAATATTTCCAGTGCTTGATATTTGATGGAAACAAATAAAAATTACCCGATTGTTTGTATGTATGTGTGTATGTATATATGTCTATTTTTTTGGCATACTGTGTAGCCTAAAAGGTTTGATGGATTGCTCAACATATGAGGTTTCATTAGATTCATTTTAATTGTGATAGTTACATAGGGTTTGATATTTGAGATGCCGTCGGCTTAGCAGTCGAATCGATTCGAACGATTGCTACTACGCGCGCGCAGGTGTCGAAGTGAACGATCCAATATGGAAAAACACGTGAGGGCCGACGTCACTGTCACTGTCTTCGAATTCATTTTTTCAGTTCGACCTATGCGACATAAATTGTAATGATCATTTCGTATTATATCATTTAGGTAGGAAAATATTCTTCCGTTTGTAATACAAATGAAGTTCAATGTATACAAATAAATAATCCTCCTATTCAGGTAACTATAAAAAAATCATGGAAATCAAGGCAACTCGTTGATTATTCAAACTCATCGAGTTCAAAATGAACCAAATTATTGGAAAAAAAAACGAAGAAACCGACTGAGTGAATAATTACTAATTGATAACTGAAAAGGGAAAAATCAAGCTGAATAATCTATATCCTCCATTCAATGTTTTTGTGTTCGATAACTACTCAAGCAAATGATGAAATATACTACAATATGAATATAGCTTGAATGTTATAAGGTATTGCAGGTGGGAACATACAAAAATTACAAAACATATCTGCTGTAAAAATTTGAATATATTTTCACTTAAAGACCACCACCAAACCTATTTTGGTTATTGGTTTATCGCATTTGATTCGAAAATTGAAATATATTTTCACTTAAGGACTCCCACCAAACATTTTCTGGTTATAGTTTTGTCCCCACCTGCAATACCTCATAACATAGGTTATATTCATATGAAAGTATACTAGCTGGTACCCGCGACTTGGTCCGAGTAGAATTTGTATTTTCCTTTTTTTTTCCTTGTGTTCTTCCCGTTAACAAGTTATACTGTTTCCCGTTATTCCGTTTCATGTAATCCCGTTTCTTGTTATCCCGTTACCCAGTTTTCCGTTATTCTGTTACCCAGTTTTCCGTTATTCCGTTTTCTCGTTATTCCATTATCCCGTTAATTCGTAATACGTATCGCCAGTTGCCTGCAATGAATGTTAATGGGAATAATCAGCCTTTTCAAACATTTCTCAAGTAATCAGTTGAAAATTTCACATATTTGAATTTTTTGCAGTCGGCAATTACCAGTGTTTTTTTACAGCTCCGACCAGCAGATTGGTAAGGAGGACAGTAAATATTGTTGATTTGGCAGAAATTTGTGAAGTTCTTCATGATATTCAATTGAATTTTCAAACAGGATTTTTTGCTATAAAATGGCAGTATCCACCCGTCATTTAGGGGGAGTGCAACAATATAGTTCACATTCTGTCTATAATTGAATTATGTTCCAGAACTGCCTTTGTATATATACAAAATATGTGGTAGCTTCTCTGATTGTTTCCGAGTACAAGTTATGATCACTCACTATGTTCGTGTATAACTCAAATAATTGGTGTGTCCCATGATAAGTACAAATTTTTAATATGGGGATGGTGTTTCTTCGTTTTCCGAAGAAATGTTGTCTTGTTTTTTGCGATTGTACGTCTCCTCAGTCCTCACACCCTCAGAAGTTAATGAAAACCTGTTCGATTGAGATCACGGGGGCCTTACTTTCCATAGTGGGATCCGAAACTACTCTCATTGCTTTGAACAATTTTTTGTTGGCTGTGTGATTCGAACCCGCGCTGGGTGGAAGCAGTGGGTACAATACTAATGCTCGTACCACTGAGTCACCCACTGACTTGTACTCAAGACAAAATTCACATTACTCATATCAAATGTGGGGGTATACAAATTTATGCAAATGACAAAACCTCTTCTTCTTTCCTTTCGGTGCGGTGCCTGTCTTCAAGCGTGGGCCATCTCCATGAGAATTTGGTTGAATTGGTCTCTATCTGTCGCTACTTGGAATAGTTGTTCTACTTCCAGTCCGGTCTAGTTTCTAATGTTTCGTAGCCACGATAGCTTTTTGCGACCTATCCATCTTCTGCCCTCAACCTTTCCTTGAATAATCAGGCGAGGGATGTGATATTTGGTACCTCGCATTATATGTCCGAAATAACTGACCTTTCTTGTTTTTCTTGTGTTCAGGAGTTCTCGATCCTTATTCAGCTGTCTGAGTACCTCTTCATTACTGGTATGTGCAGTCCAAGGGATCTTGGGGATTCTCCGATAGCACCACATCTCAAACGCTTCTATTTTATTCATGATGTCAGCTTTAAGCGTCCATGTCTCACATCCGTACAAAAAAATTCTCCATACGTAACAGCGGAGTGTTCTTAACCGTGTCTGAACTGTGAGGTTTCTATCACTGAGAGTTGGTTTCCATTTGTTGAATGCCCCACGTGACATTTCATTCCTTGCTCTTACCTCTTCGTCGCACGTTATGTCATTGTTCAGCCAGCTACCCAGATATTTGAAATGTGATACCAGTTCAATGTTGTGTCCGTTGATCGTAATCGCTATTGGTTCTATGTTTATTCTACCTACAGTCATCCATTTCGTTTTCCTGATGTTTACATTAATACCCCATTTTCGACCAGCCTCATGCACTCTATCCAGCAGCATTTGCAAGTCCTCCATGTTCTCTGCAATGATGGCAGTGTCATCTGCGTACCCATACACATGGATAATCTGAGGAGCTATCGGAATCGAGAAACGATCATGTTCCGGTTACTCCCGCCACATGGCCCCGGCACTGGTTTGGGGCACTGAGGTCTGAGACAGCTGGAAACGTTATTGTGGTCGTTTTGGGGTCCAACCATATATAGAAAAAAATATGGCCGCCGTAGGTTAAGTGAGAAAAAATATTGGGGGACTGGGGGGCCACGACTGGGAGGTTGTGTGCGTTGAGTATGACAGGTTGGAATACTGAAGTTATGGGGGCCCCCAAAAAAAATATGGTTGGACCCCAGCCATGTATAGAAAAAAATATGGTGACTATAGGTTAAGTGTGAAAAAACTTATGTAATGGGGACCGACCCGCCTAGACTGTTTAACGGTATCGAGAGTCTCCTACGGAGGTCTGATCATTCATAGAAAAAATATATCGGTTGTAGGTTAAGTGTAGGAAAAAAATTATGATATGGAGGCCGAGGAGCCCCCACCTGTGGGATATTCAGCAGCCTCTGGAGGTTGCCACTAAGTCTGCTGGCGTACGTTATGGAGGCATGGGTATGGGGCGTTATTGGAGCTTGCAGTCATAGAGAAGAAAAAAGTATGACGGTTTTAAGTTAGGAATTTCATTATCCGTTATGGGGGCCTACCCGCCTGGAATATTCAACAGTCTCGGTTGACTACTACGGAGCTCTGATATATGTGAGGTTATCGTGTGAGAAAGCCGCATTGGGGACCAATCATCCATAGAAAAATTACGGTTTGAGGTTAAGAATTCCACTAATATTCAATATTGGAAGACCGACCCCGCCTGAGGGTGTTCAACGGTCTCTGGAGCATGTCACTGATGTTTGACTTATTCATGGGGGGCCTGGGACTCAACCATAAATAGAAAGAAAAAATAAAACCGCTCATCGTTAACAAAGAAAAAAATTTCGTACGATTGCAACCAGTCTCTCCATACGCTGACGTTAGATAGGTTTGAATATGCTTTTCGCGGCCAATGATTGCATCATAATTTGACCTTGACTGTACAAAATATTCCCACGGTTCGAGCGTGCCTATTCTAAGAATTCCCCATCTTTATTGCTTCTCGGAATAAGCTAACGATTGGAAAATTCCAAGAATTGGATAATGGTGTCAGCGAATTTCTCAGAAATCCATATCCGCCAACACCTGAATAAACAATCAATTCCGAGAATTATGTCTCGCCACTGATTCCGAGAAATTAAATGCGTCGCAGTTTTATGTTTCTGTTCAATGATGGTATCATCATTCGAAATTCCATAGTACAGTCAATCTCAGACATTTTACAAAACCGAATTTCTTAATTTTTTTCCCAATGACAAAGAGGTTGGATATTTTCCATTTTATCTAAATTCAGTTCTTGTATTATTCACTAGGTGGCGTCACTATTGTTCAACCTTACACCCTACCGATTTGTGTTTTTTGAGAAAAGCATCATTTTTCTATTTTGTATTACTATATGGAAGCGCTCATGAAAAAAAATTACTTAAGTCTTTTGCCCTGTTCAATTGGCTCATTATTGTTCCGGACGCCAAAGAGATAAGACGTATATCTTCAGAGCAACTGTGTGTTCAAGAAATATCACAAAATGTATGTTTCCTATACATGTACAGGATGTTGGCGATCGTTATGTTATTTCATTGAAAATTCTCTCAGATGGGGATATAGGAAAACAAAAATGCAGCGCTGCGACACATGTCAACGTATCACATTATGGATGATAAATGAAGAATAATCAATATGGGAAAAAATGAAAATTATTATTTGGAATATAGAAGGAAGTAAAACATTGTAGAGTGTATTCTTTCAAATTAACCCAACCTAACCAAATGTTTGCGTCCAATGCTATTAACAAAAGAATAAGTTCTGCAAACATTGAAAACCGACTATGGTGTGCTAAACACCTTCGAAAAAAATAAAAAATAAAATCCATAGTCGATAGAGATTTGTATTTAAATCTACATATGGTTTCGAGAGGGATGACAGAAACATCGATGTCACATCTATACCCGATGACTCAGATAAAGGGTATATTCTTGAAGTCGATCTGGAATATCCTCAATATCTTCATGATCAGCATAAGGATATACCTTTCTGCCCTGAGCATATAAATCCCAAAACATGGAAACCATCATCGTTCCGTCTGAACCCACTAAACTTATGGCTACCCTCTACCATAAAGAAAAATATATCATTCATTACGTTAACCTAAAACAGACTTTGGAAAACGGTCTTATTCTCAGAAAAATCCACAGAGTTCTGCAATTCGAGCAGTCTTCTTGGCTCAAGCCCTACATAGATTTAAATACAAATCTCTATCACCTATGAATTTTGTGCCGAAACCTGAACTCGAACCAGGGCCCTCTAGATTATGAGTCTAACGCTCTACCAACTGAGCTATTCCGGCTTACAATCATATGCATACGACAAAGTATATAACGACAACCATTCACATGGCTTGCGACAAATGTTGAGGGACTATTAGCCTGGAAAGTTATGGGTGGGGAACATAATATAACTATTTCGAGAAAAAAGTATCTGAAATCTAGGGAATTTTTCCATAATCCTACAGGAAACTGTCATAAGAGCCTGTGTATTAGAGAGTGATGGAGATTGTGATTATTCTCTAGATCTAGGGAAAATTATCAAAAAAGGTCAAAGATCAACCCGCCTAACCATCATGACTGGAGCTGAGCTATAACAAGAAGTGCCAGAACAACCCAAGGTGATTGAAACAAAAAATAATAATAAAAATTAATCAGGTCCTTGCGCAACCCCCCATTTTTACAGACTCGAGTGAATATAACCGTAATTGACTATTAGCTTGGACTGGGAAGTTGACATCTGACCAATGCAATCCTACTCAATGAACGTCAAACTGGGTAAATACAAAAAAATATATATTGAATTTTCGAACTGACAACATTTGTGAGAGAGAGAGTTCGGGGATAGCCCCACGTTTGCCTGCAGATTTATTCTCCTCCAATACTCTGAAAATTCAATTTGTCTGGATCGACCTGTCTCGCGGATACCAACATCATTTACATGGATATGAGATTTCTTTGGGAGAGTTCCGAAAGATAGGCGAACGATGGACGATCCTCGAACATTGAACGATTCTGATATTATTTGCCACTGACTCCCTCCAATATTCTTCTCCAATACTCTAAAAATTCAATTTGTCCGTATCGACCTGTCTCGCGGATACCAACATCATTATCATGGAGATGGCATTTCTATGGAAGAATTTCGTAAGAGAGGCGACGTTGATCGATCCTCAAACATTGAACGATTCCGATATTATTTACGGCTAATCATCGAACACCAACATGAAAACTGACGTCACAGCGATGACATCACTAGTTATATAGATTTCAGCTGAGGTTCGATGGGGTGGTGAGATTGAGGATGGTTGAAGGGGTGTTGCCGGGGCGAATAAGCAATGTCGTGATGTTTGCAAGCAACGTCCAATGGATTGATACCGGGATCGCCTCGTGCCAATCGTTCTTGTAGCCTTGTTCCAGCTGTAATAATAATAATAATAATTATATACATTCGGGAGCACCGAAATAAAAAAAATGTATTCGATGGCACCGAAATACTATAGGTGTATGAAACTTACGTCCACAATACTGATAGCCACCTAGGAGATGAGCTTCGAACGGGAGCTTGTTTATCAGACTGTTGAGCACACCTTCACCCTCGTACACCAACATGAAGACTGACGTCACAGCGATGACATCACTAGTTATATAGATTTCAGGTGAGGTTCGAGGTGGGTTGGCGGTCTACACTCATATTTGAGATTGAGGGGTATCAGGGTAAATGAGGGTAAATGAGGGTAAATGAGGGTAAATGAGGGAAGGTAAATGAGGGTAAATGAGGGAAGGTCTATAAACATGATTGATGTGGCAGCGAGTGTCAGTTGCAGTTTAGACGTCGAAGGGTAAACATGTCCCTGCTACCTGATCCCGACTGTTATGGCATTACTTTGAACGGATTGAAGTATTTCATTGGAAGAGAGCCTATAGAAATTGAAGGCAGTACATTGAAGCTGGGAAGTGATTCCTTTGAAATAACTGACGGGTTGAAAGAACTGCTTACCAAAAAACAACCAATAAATTTCACAGATCAAGATATTTTCAATTATAAGACCATTCTGATGCTAACTAATGCACACAAAAGATCCAACGGAAAAATCAACACTAAAAGGTCATGGAAATACAATAATATAATTTCCAAATTGTTTCCACCCAAGAGGAAATGGAGTCCAAAGAAGGGTAAAGGACTAAAGAAGGGAAATGGACTGAAGAAGACAGTCACTCAAGTGGAAATAAATAACGATCACCCTGTAGATTGCGATCAGAACATGGAGATCGTTCAGCAAGAGCACACGCTTCCCATCGAGAACTTTGACGTTTACGAAGTGGGAGCATAGAGGCGGCGGTGGTGATGGAGAGGAAGTAAACATGGGAGCCTATTCCCAAATTCCTTTCGAGCTGTTATCTGTGGTCCTAGCGGATCAGGAAAAACGAACCTTATGCTGTCGTTACTGATGCATAAAAACGGTCCCAAATTCGCAAATGTCTACGTCTATTCGAAATCCTCATATCAGCCCAAGTATCAATTACTCGAAGAAGTGCTGAACGGTATGGATGAAATTGACTATTTCCCATACAGAGACAACGATGAAATCATCTCTATGGAAGATGCTCGATCTCACTCTATATTCATCTTTGACGATGTGGCCTGTGATGGACAACAGAAAATTCGCGAATATTTCTCAATGTGCAGACACAAACACATCGATGCCATCTATCTCTGTCAGACTTATTCGAAAGTACCCAAACAGCTCATACGTGACAATTGCAATATGATTGCGCTCTTCAAACAGGACGAAATCAACTTGCGACACGTTTTCGATGAACACGTTTCCCCCGACATGACTTTCGAACAATTCAAAAAGCTGTGTTCGGAATGTTGGTCTCAAAGCCAATACGATGCTCTCGTCATAGTCAAGGACTTTGACTTGAACAATGGCAGGTACCGCAAAAACTTTGACATGTATATAAAAGTATAGTTGTGTCAAGAGCAACAGAAAAAAAAAATGGCAGAAATTCGTCGACACCTATGGAAAAAGTAGCTGTTCCCAAAAATGGCAGACATTCGTTGCACCTGACTCCCGAAACTTGGAAATTGCTCCAGACAATATGACATGTATTTAGTGATTATTTTCCAATATATAGAACAAAAATTGTTAATGATTTATGTCTTAATAAATGTATGTGTGTATAATGACATTTAATTTTATTTTCTCTACCTTCTTTCCTATTTTCAGGTACAATGAGAGATTCCAAAGATATTTTTTAACTAGATTTTCAACTTATCCTGAAATTTGACGTCTGTCAATTTACTGTAGAATTCCCCCCTCCATTGAAGTAACGCACTTTTTTTATTTTATTTACTCACTTACCTATTTTCGTATTCAAAATGTCTGAAGGTAGGCACTCGGTTCGAAACTATTGAATTCATCCAAATTGATCTTTGCAATGGAACATTCAATTTGTGAGACCCAACTCATACTTGATTTTTGATCTCTTTTTTTTGAAATATATTTGAATACTCTAGCTATAGGACAATTTTCATTTTAAATTTATGTTCTTCTCGAGCATTGATCTAATGAAATATTTTGACTGGATTTTGGTGAAATGTATGAAAGTAACTGCTGGTATAACATCATTCAAGATTTATATGAATTTGTGTGACGTCAACCATTTCTCAGAATCGTAAACAGATTCGTTTCCAACTTGTTCTTTGAATAATTATATGCAATTTGGATTCAATACTTCATCTGTGATGAATGAGTTTATATTTTTACTTGAAATTAATGTAAAAGTAGGGTTATGTTTGAAAAAGTAAGGTTAGAATCCCCACCCCATTTAAATTTTGAGGTTATGGTTCCTCTGAAAGTGGGGTTATGTTTGAAAAAGTAAGGTTAGAATCCCCACCCCATTTGAATTTTGAGGTTATGGTTTCTCTAAAAGTGAGGTTATGTCACTCACAAAGAACGCTGATGTTCGAGGGTGAGACTGAATGACGTCATCGTTTCTTCGACTTGTTCAGACAAGTCTGAACTTGTCTAAACTTGTCTGTACTGGTCTCTCTATCCAATTTAGGAAACCATTGAATGAAGTGATGATACATGCCATTATTTCATTCAAAGTTTTTCTGTATGATAAATAAAAATCAAAGTCTTTATACACTCATTTTATTGATACATATATTTTGAGTATGAACAATAGATTATTTGTATGGATATAATAATAATGATTATGATTGAATTGAAATTAATAATAAAAGATAGAAATGATTATGGTAGAATTGATTATAATAATAATAAATGATGATAAAAGGATAAAAATAATAATGATGAATATAATACAAAATTGGCTGATTCGATATATACAATGGCTATGTGAGAGAGAGAGAGTGATGGAAAAAAAGCATTCATTATTCGGTTATCACGCTAACACAATATATGGAAATTTTGGAGAAAAAATGATTATTAAATACACGTTGCTTGGTAGATGGGGGGGAGGTTGGCTATTCATTCATTATGCTATAATGACCCCAAGCAAGTGTATCGTTCGATCCGGGGATGAGTGTTCTTTTATCGTCGAATGGACTTAGAGCGATTTTGTTTTGTTCAATACTAAAAACATTATGGGCATATGAACGGATGCATCGTTGACTAGTCGATTTTTCCCTCTGATCCCTAAGACAATCGACATAGTCTTCAAAGGAAATTTTATTTTCCACAACATTATATCGGACTCCTTTGGATTTTTTAACACATTTTCCACCCTGAATTTTATAAGTGTATAATTTTGAACGGAGTCCGACAAAATCTGTCATTATACATCCGTTCGCTTCATCTTTCATCAAACCTGGAATTTTTTTGTTTACCTGCGGAATACCGTACGAGTTTTCGCATGGGTAGTCGCTCATATCGAATTTTCCCAAGTTTTCTCCGATTAAATCTCTATACACATCATCGCATTTAATTTCGTATATGAGAGAATCCGTATCCGTGTACATCAACTTACACTGATTGGTCTCGAATTTTTTCAACATGAATTTATAGTGAAAATCGTAAACACAAATTTTGGATATATCTAGAATAGCCATACCGATATAGAGGGGTTTATTGAATAGCAGTTCCGATTTGTTCATTTCGATAGCCATCAAGTTTTCATCGAAGATGGTTCGATTGTGGAATTTCGGGTTACTTATTAGATTTTTCGCCCCATACCTACCCTCCCATTTATTGACCATTTTCACCACTCTGTGCTTCCTAATATTTTCCATGGTCTTTCCGAAAATACTGTTTATAGCCAATTATAGTTTTTTTCCGAAAGTGGTTGTAGCTTGGGCGCGTAATTTTGTATTTAATTCAATGTAGGGTTGCAGCCATGCCGATTGTTTGAACTGCAACACTCTGTGAACTTTTTTGAGGAGAAGGCCGTTTTCCAAAGTTCGTTTCAGTATTCGATAATGTACGACATAGTTTTGTTGTACAGGGTGGTCAATAATTTTGGTAATTTTGAACCTGGAGGAGTTCGATGTTCTGCACAAAGTGGAAAATCTTTATGTTCATCGTGTATCGCTTCAGGGTATTCCAAATCGACTTCGAGGATATAGCCTGTATCAGAAGTATCCGACACCTCCAGAACGTTCAAATTATCGAAATCTTCAATCCATTTGAACCCTCCAGAGGGTAAATACTCCCTCATAGCCCATCCATAGAGATTATTTACGTCCAAGTATAATAAATATTTGGAGGGTTGTTTAGGATCATACCTCTCCCCCATATATTTATTATTCGCTTGAGAGAATCGATTGCAGCACTGACTTATACCGCCCCGAATCCTTTTTTCCACAAACAAGAGCATGTCGACATCTTTGATAATCTCCAACTTACACTTTGTGTACTTTAACATGCATGACCACGAATAGCCAGGCATGGTATAGTACCAAGCGGGGTCGAGTCCATAAGTATCGTGTCCCAATTGTCGAAAATTTTCAAAGACGTCACAATGTTGCCAAATCGAACGATTGCTACACCTTCTGGGCATGTTGGTATTCATGCTCGGAGATATCGCAATCGTTCAGCTGATTGTGGAATTTATCGATATCTGGCAACGCAGTTATCTCGAGTTTCTCCATGGAATCCACAAAGTCGTAGGGGAATACCCCTTTGCGCGTGATTAGTGAAAATTGTTCATCGTTTAAATTTTGAAATTCGCGCTTTGTATTACAGAGGTCTTCCACTCTGAGCGTGCGCACCAATTCGTCCAGGATTGCGCCCATGAATCGAAAAGAACCAATGAAACGGAATTTAATGTCTGTCTGTTCGTCGTATTGTGTGAAAGATATATATTTCTCTTCGTTTATTGGAAGAAGACTCACCCTGCCTCGTCTCGCGATATTTCGAATAATGAAATGACTGTCGTAGCCGCTAAGATTATGGAAAACAATAGGAACCACAAAGGATTTTTGGTAGTTGAGGTTGCATGGAGCATTATGGGCCCAACCTCTAAATGCACCGGTGAAATGATTATGGTCGGCCACAATTTTTTGGTCTTTTTCAATAGGTTTCTCGCAAATATGACATTGGAATCTGTACGAATGGGATTGACAGAATGGGACGATTTTAAATTTTTTCCTCAACGAATTGGGCTATGGCTTTCAATTGTTCCGCAAACCATTCCATCGAATCCAAACCTCGATGGCTATCGTAATATGACAAAGTGTCATCATAATTGCATTTGAAATATAAGCCTGCGCTATAGGGAATATGTTTTTGGTATTTCGCCGTTTTGGACTTGGTTTCATCATCAGTGAACGGTTCCAAAATCGATTCAAAATCAGCATATATCACAAATGGAACCATTTCTTTGTGTACAAAGTCCTTGAACTCAACATGTTCATATTTCGGAAAAGAAATTTTGTAATGATTAGCTTTTTCACAATCAACAGTATGATTGTCTAATTTCTCTTGACTTTTGGAAATAATTTAAACATCTATCCCCCCAAATTTAAGTAATGTTTTCATGCCCTTATGTTTACCTCGATTTGCTGACCAAAACCAATCGTGAGGAAAAGAATCTTTAATCAATAAATAGTATGGTAGATTTCAAGGGTCTGCGCCCTCCGAAAATTGTTCAGAGAATCGTTTTCGCATCTTTAATTTCCCGGCGGCGCCTCGTATCATTTAATTTAACTGAATATTTATTTTGAATCAGAGTATTGACATGTCATAATTTTGTTCTTGAGTCTCACTCGGTCGTTTGTAGAGTATTTCAGTCGAAGTTTTTCCTGATGATTTAACCAACCCAAATATAAACATTTACGAAATCCCGTTGAGTTTTCTCCGCAAAACAGGTATTAACCTTCAGCGTGGGGAATTTTTTCAACATGTTATTGATTCTACGTTTGAAAAGGCTGAAGGCGTCTTTGAAAAATTGAATCGTGTCTTTATGTGTCAAATTTATGATTACCCCTGTACGAACTCGTCCCCGGAACGTCGACTTTAAATCTTCCCAAATGACTCGGCTTTTTAGATTTTTTCTGACAGTCAACCCCTGACCCTCCACCCCTAAATTTTTTATGAAATTACGACATGTTTTTAAATGTCCCAAATTTGTCACCAATTTTCGCAGTGACCCAATGGAACTGTTGGCTGAAATTTTGATGCCCTTATTACATAGTCGAATACTACGTTTCAAATGTTTTAGCCATGATTCGCGTTCCATTGGGCTGGATTTTTGTTTGAGAAGTTTTTGAGCCTCCCTGTATTTAATAATCATCTCATCGCTGAGAGCGGCAATTTGTTCAGAATTCATGGTTATTTAAAAACGAGAAAAATGAATGCTTTTTCACAAAATACAGATTTTTTTTCTCTCTCTCACCTTTAATGGAATCGAATACAGCCGTCCCAGTTGTCGTCGTCGTGGTGGATGGGGCCTTAGTTTTTGTTGATGATGATGGATGAATTGACTTCGTTCCAGTTGACACTGGTTGGTCTTAGTTTTTGTTGATGCTGATGATGAATAGCCTTAGTTTTTGATGAATTCAAAGACAGGTATCTTCGTCGTGGATGGCTTTATGATTGAATATTCTCGGAGGTTTTGAACTCGTGGACAGCTCTGATCAGCTCAGTTCAACGTCTCCCAAACTGTGTATTGCGGCAGCACTAATGAAATTGTTTGGATTGGCTGGACCGCACTTTTTATATCTGAAAAAAAAAACCTATAAGTTAACCGAAAAAATAGTAATCGAAGAACTCTCAATCATTCGAAAAAATTTTTTTTTTCTGGAACTCTGAATTGACATTTGATTTACTCACATATTTTTCCGTCTGGAAAACCCTCAATAATCTAACCAGGAGAGAACGAAAGAGACACGTCTTACTCCTACAAAGTTTGGAATGCTAATGACTTTGCACGTCGACGATCATTAAGTTATAGAAAAATTACCCCCTCCACTTCCTACCCTCATCATTTTGATATTAATGAAAAAATTATCTCAACCGAAAATAATTATATTAAAATGATCGAATCTTAATAGAAAAGATAAAAATAGCGTACAGTCGGTAAAGTAGAACACTTTAATTACTCACATATTTTTCCGTCTGGCAACCCTCAATAATCTAACTAGGAGAGAACGGAAGAGACACGTCTTACTCCTACAAAGTTTGGAATGCTAATGACTTTGCACGTCAGCGATCATTAAGTTATAGAAAAATTACCCCACCACCACTCTATTCTGAGCATACGCACAACCCTCGCGGTGTATGACTAGCAAATCTTCCGTGCTTATCTTTTAATTTTCATCGATTACAGTAATGTATACCAGAAGAGTTTTTTTACCTTCGTTATTTTACAACTTTTATATGAGTTTTTCTGTGGTGTCGTTCAGGCTTGCGTGTCAATGATTCAAAACAGAGTTGATGTCTTAAGACTCGCCGTGTGAAAAACTGAAAAAATTATCTCAACCAAAAATAATAATAATGAAAAAAAATCGAATGTTATAAAAAAGAATGATATAAATCGGTTGATTGTTAATGGAACGCTAGAAATACTCACACTTTACTGCTTGAGGAGACTCTGAGGAAAATATATTTTATAGTTGGTTCTCTCTACAGATGTTTCTCTCTCAACGGTCAAGACACAAATGACTATGATTGCCCACGATCATTAAGTTATAGAAAAATTACCCCCTCCACTTCCTACCCTCAACCGAAAATAATAATAACAAAATGATCGAATGTTGATAATAATAAAATACTCAAATGTTATAAAAAAGAATGATATAAATTGATTGATTGGTAATGGAACGCTAGAAATACTCACACTTTACAGCTTGAGGAGACTCTGAGGAAAATATATTTTATAGTTGATTCTCTCTCTACAGATGTTTTTCTCACGACTGTCAAGACACAATCTGAAACTCGCATAGACTGAAGCAAATGTTGATAAAGCTGCCTTTACTATGTGATAGTGTTGATATCTGCAATATTTATCGATAATAAATGAACAATACTTCAAAACTTGAAAAAAACATAGTTTTCCACCCCTATAGAGAACATTTGGAAATAAAACAAAATCACCATGTATACAAAAAAGTTATAGTCCACACCCTTGATATACGAGAAAGCTAAAAAATAATTTCAAAGTGTCCACCCTATATATGAGAAAGTTGGCAAAACAATTCGTCCAGTTCACGAAATGTTTGAAAAAAATTGTATGTGAATTAAAAAGTTTGGATATAGCACCCCCTGTATAAACGAGAAAGCTAAAAAATAATTTCAAAGTGTCCACCCTATATATGAGAAAGTTGGCAAAACAATTCGTCCAGTTCACGAAAAGTACGAAGAAAAAATTTAGCATGTGAATTAAAAAGTTTGGATATGTCACCCGGTATATACGAGAAAGCTGTAAAATAATTTCAAAGTGTCCACCCTATATATGAGAAAGTTGGCAAAAACAATTCGGCAGTTCACGAGAAGTTTGAAAAAATTTAGCATGTGAATTGAAAAGTTTGATATGCCACCCGGTATATACGAGAATGCTGAAAATATCACTGATTTACGAAAACCCATAATTCCGCCTAATTTTACATGTGAATTTGAAAAAACAAAACCAACCATACGATCCCAAGCTCTGTCTTTGAGCACTTTATTAGGAAAAACTTTGAAAAAACTCTGTGTAAGAAATATTTGAAAAAACAAAATCTGTCCAGTTTAGATACATTTTTGAAAAAAAGAAAACAAGTTGATGAAAAAATAACCCCTTTAAAAACGTGAAGAAAAAATATCACTCATTTGGAAAAAAATCCCCCACCCTCGATATATGAAAAAATGTTTGAAACAAAAAAAAAACTCAACGTGCCCTTTTGGCATACAAAAACAAGTTTTGGAAAAAGTATTTCTTTGAAACAAAATTTGGAAAATCAAATACAAAAATAAAATGAAATAAACTTACGTTTTTAGATGTTTGGTAGATGCACACACACAAACACAAACTCAGAGAGCAAGAAAGAGAGCACTGAATAGAACAATGTTCACAGTTCAGAGGACAGATGATGAATGAACCTGACGCCTATGATCAGTCACCCACATCAATTTCCTACTGCGTACTTTAAAAACTGATGACTCAGCAGCATTCTTGGAACTGATGTAACATTGCGCAATATAATGCAATAGCTCTTGATGACGTCATATGCACTCACAAACAGATCTAAACCTGTTCATTCCTGTCTCAGTCGCCAGAATGGTACAGGAAATTCTTAGCGGTGGATTTCAGACAAATTCATATTTGTTTCTGACAGTGAATACTCAGACAATATAAATTTTTTCATTTGGAAATTAGTTGGAAATTTTGGTTCACGCTGTAAAATCTCAATGTATATTGTGCGAGTGTAAAATATTCAATCAATTGTTTATTTGTTTTTTCGAGATATCGTTGCAATCGAAATCGAGTATTTGTTTATATAACTTCGAAAAGAACAACAACAAATATTGGTTTCCGAATGGAATCGCAGGTTTGTTTATGGGAAAGATTTGTTCGGCTGAATCTTTATTTTTGAACTGCATATTTCAGTAAATCTTATTCAAAAAAGATGTCATATAGTAGGTATGTATTATTGAATGATATGATCGGAGAATGGTTTGTGTTTTCTTCTAGCGTACTTTTTAGTATGATGGAGCTCCATAAATCTTTGTATGTGTATACAGAACGCGATCTATGAAAATGTATTTGGTTTTCAACATATCAGTCTGATATTTTATTTATGGTATTCACAAAGAATTTTGGTGTGCTTATACATGATGTATGTTTGGAAATCCTAGACGTCTACCGTCATTGCAGCATGGACAATCTATTTGCAAAATGAACTAGAATTAATGCGAGACTGAGAATTATGAACAAATTCCAATGAATGATAATAATAGTAGTGAGAAGCAATAAATTTCAGAATAACTTTCCGATTGAGCTAGAGACTTGAAAATTTGAACATATCTCCAGAACTGAATGAAAATGTAATGATAATTGACATTCTTGTACGTCTGTCTGTTGGTTTTGTCTGTAATAATGATAATAATAATAGTATTGAGAAGAAATAAATTTCTGTATAACTTTCCGATGAACTAGAGACTTAAACTTTGAACATAGCCCAGAATGGAATGAAAATCAATATTGATTCGCTTTCTTGTCCGTATGTCTGTTGGTTTTGTCTGTATTGATGATATAATAATAGTAGTAGAGAAGCAATAAATTTCAGAATAACTTTTCCGATGAGCTAGAGACTTGAAACATTGAACATAGTCCAGAACTGAATGGAAATGGAAATATTAATTCTTTCTTGTCGAGTCGCCCCCATAACGGATAATGAAATTCCTAACCTAAAACCGTCATACTTTTTCTTCTCATGACTGCAAGCTCCAATAACGCCCCCATACCCATGCCTTCATAACGTACGCCAGCAGACCTTAGTGGCAACCTCCAGAGGCTGCCAAATATCCCACAGGTGGGGCCCTGGCCTCCATATCATAATTTTTTCCTACATTAACCTACAACGATATATTTTTCTATGAATGATCAGACCTCCGTAGGAGACTCCGATACCGTTAAACAGTCTAGGCGGGTCGGTCCCCATTACATAAGTTTTTCACCCCCAACCTATAGTCAACATATTTTTTCTATACATGGCTGGGTCCCCATAATGCCTCCAGATATCTCACACCTTCGTGGAGTCTCCCGAAACTGATAAACACCCAAGAGGGTCTGCCCTCATGGCGGACATCTTGAAATTTAACCTACAACCGCTATATTTTTCTATACATGGCTGGGGCCCCCATAAGCCTCCAGATATCTCACACCTTCGTGGAGTCTACCGATAAACGCCCCAGACAGAGCCCCCATGGACGGCATCTTGAAATTCTTAACCTACAACCGTCATATTTTTTCTATATATGGATGGGCCCCAAAATGTCTTAGCTATCTCCAACCTCAGTGATAACACTCAGAGACCGTCACACAACCTCCCAGTCGTGGCCCCCAGTCCCCAATATTTTTTCTCACTTAACCTACGGCGGCCATATTTTTTTCTATATATGGTTGGCCCCCCAAAACGACCACAATTCGTTTCCAGCTGTCTCAGACCTCCAGTGCCCCAAACCAGTGGCGGGAGTAACTGAGAGTGGAGGGGGGCTAAGGATACGAACTCAGATGGAAGTGAGTTCGTATCCCCTTAGCTATACTACTCTGATCTAATGATGAGGAACTTCCGCCATACACGAAACAAGACGCGTAGGACTGAAACTAGATATGAAAGACATGCGCACCAAAGCGGAAACCAATCTCGCATATAAATGAATTGAGAAGTGTGACGCAGATAGATCAATCGTATTCGAGTCAACTAGACATCATCTGAAGATAGCAAGTGCTTTTTGCTGAAACGTTGTAAAATCGGACTTTTGATGATGACAATATGGAAAGAAACCCAAGAAACTATCCCTGACTATCGCAATATTCCCCAGGATAATGAGTGCCCCATGAAACTTTGAATCAAAGGAGGGTATATTGCAACATTGCTTTATTTTCTATCGAGAATCGAGTAGTGCTATTAATGTCATTCACAAAAAATATTTTAGGAAAATTTTAATTTCCATCCAAGGACTTGTATAAACCTGAATTGGCCGTAGACATGAGATAATCCATGAAATACCGCCCATCAACACTTCCATTTTGCAGAGCCGGCTCTAGGTATTTGGCCACCCTAGGCAAGAAATATATTGACGTCTCCTTGTCGCCCCACATAATTATTTTCACCCATTGATGTCTACTGTTTTGTTTGTTCAAGCTGAACATGACATGAAACGTAGGTTCCAATATCTCGTCATAGTATTGAGAATTGGTGAAGAAGCAGATAAGGTTTTCACATGTTTTATGTTTTAATTGCTGTGACGTTTGAAATGGAGTTTGATTGAAATACAGATACAAAAAGAGTTTTGATGCAAAACCATAAGAAACGATATATAAACAGGTGGTTATTATCCCCAGAAAATATGTTTACCAGCTTCAAAACCCTAACGGTGCTTTTCTTGCTTTTTGTTTTTTCAAATTTTTTCCACTAGGTTCGATCTGCTTGCTAATTGCTTTCGACACAAATCATAGCAAGACCTGCAAGTATTTCTTGGTACATTGACCCAGATAAACAGGATATCCTATGGATATCCATTTCATGTCCAATTTGGTCGGGGATATCCTGGATTTGAAATGGACATCCATAAGATATCTGTCGACGGATTTGAAATGGATATCCTTCAAAAGATATCATATGGATGCCATAAGATATCCGGGGCAAATATGGATAAGTTTAAATTGCAAGATTAATTTTATTGTGTCAATTTCTGAGTTTCTTTCATGCTCGTACATATGGATTAATTTTTTGAAAAATCTCTGTTTGTTTTTCTACTGATTTGAAATGGATATCCATCGACGGATTTGAAATAGATATTCTTCAGAAGATATCCTAGGGATGGCCATGAGATATCCAAAGCAATCAAAAAATGAATTTGAAATTCTCGTAGATACCAAATTGTACCTTGTCGCGGGGGCCCTCTGCGACCACAGAACAGATATACAGTGTTGCGACAGGCCATACTATACGTATAACGCATCATTACTGGCGACGTCTGTCATTTTATTTTGTTGAGGAAGGTCATATTAGTCATGTCATAGCACTGAATCCCAAAAAAAAGTCGTGTTTTTTCTATTTTCCTTCGTTTTTGATACCCTGTTGGTCTGGACCTAATGGTTTTCATCTATAGAATTGATTGTTTCCAAAGGGAACTATATATTGGCCGAATACAGGTGAATATATGAATTGAAAAGGACATAACCTATGAAAATCCATTATTTCCAATGCATTTATGTGTTTGCTTTTTTGGGTTTAAATTTTTTTCAGAAATAAAAAAAAAGCACGTCGTTACATTTGCCACAATAAGGTTTTAAAATGTCAAAACCCCCGGGTTTAAAATTGTGAATGCCACAACAGTGGACATGTGATGAAGATGATTCATCGTAGATTCCTATTGATTGCATTGAAAAATGAAATTTTTTCGGAATAATATTTGGGAACGGGATAAATTCAAAGCCCTGAGGTAAGTTGTTTTTTTTTCTATTCCTTTTCAAAGAATTTTTTTTTTAGGTACCTAAAAAACCCCCAAAAATATGACTTTGTGGAACGATCCCTTTTTTTCCATGCCCCACTGTTTTTTTGCCTCCAAATTTTGGGAAGGGGGAAAAAAAATAAACGGACAACTAAAACTGGCTGAATTATCCCCGGGAAAAAAACCCCTTAAAATTGCTCTTTTATTTGATAATAATTTTATTGCCCTAAAAAAAGACTGCTTGTTCAGTGAGAATGAAAAATTTTCCCCAAAAAAATTTATGTCAATAAAGGGGCCTTTTTATATATATATATATATATATATATATATTTTTTTTTTTTTTTTTCCCAAAATTTTTTTTTTAAAAAAAAAACAAAAAAATTTTTTTTTTTTGCTCCCAGTTTAAAACTTATTTTAAAAAAAGGGGCCCCAAAAAAAGCTCCTGTTAAAAGCGGGCTAAAAATTTCCCCAAATTTAAGGGGGTCCTCCATCGAACTTCAATTTTTTTCCTTTTTTAAAAAACATAAAATGTTTTTTTTATTATTTTTTTGTCCTGCAAACTGTGATGAAATTTTTTTAAAAAAAAAGTGAATGGCCCTTTTTTTTTTTTTAAAATTTTTTAAAAAAAAATTTTTTTTAGTCAATTTCATTTTCAATTTTTGGGGTTTTTTATATAGCTTTAAAATTTAAATTTCGGGTTTTTTTCATTTTTTTAAAACTGAACTGAAAGGGTTTTGAAAAAAAATTTTTAATTTTTTTATATTCTATAAAAAAGTTCCGGTAAAATTTTTTTTTTATCATCAATAACAAAAAAAATTACAGGCTCATGTATATTTTTTTTTTTTAAATTTTTTTCTTTTTTTTTAAATGAAATAAAGATAATTTTAAAAAAAAAAATTTTTGCAAATTTGTTAACACATCAAACTTTAAAAAAAAATTTTTGGGGGAAAAAAAATGTTTCGTAGTATCAAACCATAAAATTTACAGACTGAGTCAATTTTTTTGATTTTTTTTTCTACATTATAAAATATATTGATAAAGGATATTAAATTTGATTAAAATATAAAACCTTAGTCAATTTAAAAAATTTTCCCCCTTTTTAAATTTTTTTTTTTAAAATCAAAAAAATGGAAATTTTTAAAATTTTTAAAAAAATATAACAAATCCCCAAAAAATTTAAGATAGAAATTGACTCAAAAAAAACCCAAATTTAAAAAAATTTTAAAAAAGGGCCATTCATTCATTTTTTTTTTACTTTTATCACGGGGTTTTTTGGGGAAAAAATTTAAAAAAATCATGTTTCCCCCTTTTTTTAAAAAAAAATTTTGTCGTGGAAGGGGCCCAAAATTGGGGAATTTATTTCTTAAAAATTTGTTGGGGGGTCTTCTAAAGGTTTTTTTGAAATGAGAAAAAAAAGGGGAAAATAAAAAAAAAAATTTTTTGGCAAAATTTTTAAAATATATATATATATAAAATATCTTAGAAGATGTCCCAACAAAGTTTTGTTAAAAAAGGGGGTTAAAAATTCCCCAAATTTAAAGGGCCCCCATCGGGGAAAAAAAAAATTTTTCCGTTTAAAAAAAAATGGGAAAAATGATTTTTTTTAAGTTTTTTTTTCCCGCAAACTTTGGTAAAAGTATTCAAAAAAAAAGAATGAAAAAACCTTGTTAATTATTGAATTTTTGGGGGAAAAAAATTTTTTTGAGTCAATTTCTATCTTCAATATTTGATTTGTTATATAGCTTTAAAATTTAAATTTCCAGTTTTTTCATTTTTTTTTAAAAAAAAATTTACAAGGTTTTTAATTTTTGAAATTGACTAAGGTTTTTTTATTTTAATCAAATTTTTAAAATCCTTTTTAATATATTTTATAATGTAGTTGAAAAAACATAAAAAAATTTTTTCGGGCTGTAAATTTTTTTGGTTTGATACTACGAAACATCTTACTCACCAAATTTTGTTTAAGTTTGATTTTGTTAACAAATTTGCACCAAATTTTTTTTTTTTAAAATTTTTGATATTTCAGTTCGTAAAAGCAAAAAAAATTTTTTAAAAAAAAATAAACATGAGCCTGTAACTTTGTTGTTTTGATGATATAAAAAAAATTTACCGGGGAAAAATTTTTTTTGAATATCAAAATTAACATTTTTGTCTAACTCTTACAGTTCAGCTAATAAATGCAAAAAAAACCCCCAAATTTTAAAATTTTTTAAAAAAATATAACAAATCAAAAGAAAAGAAATTCGACTCAAAAAAATTTTTTTTTCCCCAAATTTTTAAAAAAAAACAAGGTCCAAATTTGGTTTTTTTTAAAAATTTCATCACGGTTGCAGGACACAAAACTAATGAAAAAAAAAATTTTTTTCCCCCCTTATTTAAACGGAAAAACTTGAAGTTCGATGGAGGACCCTTGGAAAAATTGGGAAAATTTTTTTTCCGCTTTTAACAGGAGCTTTGTTTTTTGGGGGTTTTCTAAGATAAATTTTTTAAAAAAGGGGGGGAAAAAAAAAAAATCGTCGTTTTTTTTACACCCCTTTTTTTATATATATATATATATATATATATATATATATATATATATATATATATACAAGCATTATTGACATAAACTTTTCTTGGGAAAAATTTTTTTTTTTTTCACCGACAAAAAATCTGTTTTGAGGCAATACAAATTAT